>JAURVB010011057.1:0-10848 GCA_033002965.1 Piper betle
TATATATATAGGTTTCGTAATTTTGAGTCAACTTTAGTGGGCAAACAGATAAATGCGACGCACACTTGAGCTCAGCTTAGTTACTTTCTTTAATACTTGTATTAATATTTGATGTGTTTTTTATGCGTATTTAGCGATGTCTTTCATCCTCTTGACACCAAGCAGATTACTTCAATTGATATTATTGATTGAGTCTTATAAAATAATTCTTTTAGATATGACTCGACTCAATCATAACATTTCCAATTTAACTCTTAAATGAACCGAAATTAGGGTGTCACATTACCCTTAGACATGAGAGAGTTGAGACGAATTACCTCCTCTCATTGGAGGGCTCATCTTGAAGGAGCTCATAAAATCTTTTCCATAGTTGTTCAAGCTTTAAACATAAAAAGTCCACTTGCATATGATTAGGACTTGTTTTAAGATCAAACCAATTTCACCTTCAATAAAACCATCGTTTACAACGTGTAGCTCAACAATGCCACTGTTTTTATATCCATCTATCCTAAGAGAAAACCTTTAATTATTGGAAATTAATTATTTGAGACTGGAGTCTGGACATATCTTTATTTTAATTTTTTTTACCAATTTCATTTTTGTTTTTTCTTCCAATAGCAATTATCATTTCTATGGCTCCTGCTCATTGTGTTTAAATTTATTTATCTATCAATATTATACTTGCTTTGATACGGAAGTAGTTTGTTGAATGTCAAGATGATAGGCAGAGAAAACTAATAACAAAAAAACAACAAACAATTAAACTATGTCCACATTCAAGCCAGATACCTTAAAACCACAAATTTATGCAAGTAATACAACTTGGAATAATAGAATTAGTCCACAGCCACCAGAATTGGACCATAAGGAAGTAGATTTGGTGGTTGTCATGCTGATTTAACAGAGAAAACTTTCACAAAACCAACTGCACTATTTCCACGCGAACATCCAGATTCCTACAAACCAACAAATATATACAAGCAACCCAATTTAGGAATGACCCAATTCACTTTGTTTTCATCTATATATAACCATCATATTTCGACCAGCTGCCACCAGCAATAGTACCATGTATATACCTTCTCTCCGCACTCATTTTTCTTCCCTACTAAACTCGGATGCGCCGTGTCAAATCTTTACCACTATAACATTTAAGGATAAAAGGAGGAAAAAAAGATCGGTAAAAAACCAAAGAGACAGAAAAAAAATAAACCAAACACCGCTGCAACTTAGCCAGTGAGGACTAGGACTTGATGATGGTTGAACAGTAAAGTTTCTGAAACTAACTTGCAATGTTCTTGGCTCTCTGGCTAGCTGTTTTCTTGATTGATTCAATCCTCTGCAGCCTGATTTGTTCTCTGAACTTTGCTATGAATTCATCTGCCTTCCTGTCCACTTCATTCTCATCCTGTTTATCATCTGCAACAGAAGCTGCAACTGTCATTTCTTCCTTCTCCTCCTCATCAGAATTCTCTGCATCTGATTCTTCTGACTCTGAATATTTCCCAAGAGGTGTCTCCTTTCTTTGCTGATCAAAACCCACTTTTATTTCAGGAACTAGATCAACCAGGTCGTCATCCACCACCTTGTTCTTGTACCCATCATTATATATCTCAAAGCCATCTCTGTTGCTAGCTCTCACTGTCCTAACAGATTTCCCAATTGATAAACCTTCCCCTATGTGCTTGTTCTTCGTCCCAGGCTTGAGAGTTTCGAACTCAACATTAACATCTTTGCAGCCTCCCCATGAACCTGATCTCCCCATTGATGGATCTTCGTTGCTGTGCTTGGCCCTTGTGTTGAAAGATCTGCTCCCCACATCATGGTCACTCTTCCTCATGGAAGAACCTCCATTGTTGGGGCTTGAATCCAATCTGAAAGACATGCTTCCCACATCATGGTCACCTTTCCTCACAGAAACATTACCTCCATTTATGGAGCTTGATGAATCCAATCTGAAAGACATGCTTCCCACATCATGATCACCTTTCTTCGTGGAAACATGACCTCCACTGTTGGAGCTTGATGAGTCCAACCTGAAAGACCTGCTTCCCACATCGTGTTCACCTTTCTTCATGGAAAGATTACCTCCAATGTTGGAGCTTGAATCCAATTTGAAAGACCTGCTTCCCAAGTCCTTGCCTCCCACCATCGAGCTTGGAACATGATTCTCCTTGCTCCCCCTGTTGAGCTCCTTCACATCCTCCTTCAAACTCCTCCTCTTGCCCTGCCGATCCGAGGCTGCCGCAGATCGGGACCTGTAGAAAAACGGAGGAGGGGGTGGAGGTGGAGGAGGTGGAAGAGGTGGAAGAGAGCTCCTTCTCTTCATCACTCCTCCACTATCAAAACCCGGTGACAGGGAAGGAGAAGGTGAAAGCTTTTTAGGGGAAGCAATTGCGGATGACCCTTTTCGTGGCCGAATTGAAGGAGAAGGCGAATCAAGCAGGTCCAAGTCTGGATCAGCGGAACTCGATCTCGACCTCCATGGAATCGGAGAAGGAAGAACAACACTTTCCACCACCTTCTCCGCCTCCTCCTCCTCCACACCCACCTTCTCAGAGCCCTCCACAACACCCTCCCCATCCGAAAAGCTCCCGTCTTTATCATCCTCGATGGCGTCGGCCATGCCCTCGTAGTACACAGGCGACCTCAAGCTCCTCACCGGCAAGAGCAGTGGCGGCTCGTTAGTGCTCGCCGCCGTATCCTCCGACACAACCACCACCGGCTCCCCTCTACTGTATCGGCTGCTCCAAGCCTGCACCTTGCTCTGCTCCATCCCACCGAAGCAGCTCTCCCCGTCCTCATCAAAAGCCGCCGACACCTGCAGCATCTTCGGCACATACCCACCGCTCACCATCCCATCCTTCTCCCCATCCACATTCCGGCGGCTGAACACGCCGTACGAGACAGCGATCCCCACCAGCAGCAGGTGGAGCAGCTCCCAGCTCCTGGTGAACACCGTCTGGTTGATGAACTCGGGAGCTTGGGAAGGGAATAGGGGGAGCAAGAGTATGAAGAAGCCGACACAGATGCTTCTGAAGAAGAAGCTAGAGATGAACCTGGCCGGTGTGTCGACATCCTTTTGCTGGGGAAGGAGCGGCTTGCGGGTGGGCATGTGCACCATTTCTTGAAGCTCAGAGCTCGAATCCGCCATTGGAGAGGTGAGAGTGAGGTCCCCAAGTTGCAGAGAAGGGGGAGAAGACTTGGGAATGAAGGCAAAGGGGGGAATGGGTGGAGGAACAAGGGTGGTGGTGGGGAAGGGGAGAGGTTTTTGAAGGAGGGGGAAAGGTTTTTTATTTGCTTACCGTTGGGGAAGCTTTTTGAAAGGACGGTTGTGGCCTCCACAACGTTCTCTCCCCTGTTTTTTTACCCAAGATTGGCGGGAATAATTAATCCCTAGTTTTTTTCCTTGATCATTTGTTTTTATTGCTTTAGAGAAAAGTTAAGACTTGATTCATTGCCATTGATTGTGGTTATTGTCGATATATATTGTCGTTGTATGTGTTATTAAGGGGGTTAGTAAAACCGGCAATATCAATTTCACTGTGAATCTATATTAACAAGATAGTAACAGTATTTACACAGTTTTTATACGATTTACAGTCCAGTTTAAAAAATATTAGAAGTTCGGTTAGCAGATTACACACTTATGTATATAAATATAGGCCTAAAATATAAAGGATAAAAGAAATTCACGATATATCTACAACTTAAATTCATTAATAAGTATTATCTCATTTACAGTAGATTAATAGTGAAATATTATTTATATTATCAATCTATTTTAACAATACAAATTAAATTCGCACTTTCATTAACCCCAAGTGCATGTGTGCGCACATTAGGTTTATTTTGACTACTTGTCATTTATTTTTTCTTTATAAATCTAGCTAGTCATCTATTTAGATCACAATATTATTTTTTATTTCAATAATTTAATAGAGATGATTACTCAAGACACTTTGGTAGGACTCTTAAATATTTGTATCGGAAGAAATAATTTGTCCCCTATGTATAAAAATTGAGCAATATGTCCTGCAGCTTTGAATAAAGGCAAGTTCTAGTTTTATACATAAATTTTATTAAATAGTAAGACAAATTATAATTATATGATATCTTAGAAATGAATTTAAATTTTAATGATAAATTTTAATTAAAAGATAAAATACAATGTAATAATTAGTTTTATTCTTTTTTATTTTTATTATATTTTGATTGGTCAAATCTCTTACTTTTTATCGGAGGTCGATTTTGAATTCCCTTTTTATTAATAAGAGTACTAGATGGATCCCTTTTAATTTGTTATTTAAGATCTAGTGACCTAATTAACTTGTTTAATCAAGCAGTTGATTCTCATGAATTCTCTGTCAAACGCCAACTAACTCATAATTAGTTAAAAAATACTGGCAACATTAACCGTATTTATTTATCACGATTTCAGTCTTAAAACTTAATCACAAGCTCCTATGTCTGTGCTACTAGCTAAGCTGCCTAGCAAGCTATTGCATTGATAATGTTAAAAATCATCAACTGTGAAGCTCTCATTCTAAACATAAGAAGAGCATATGCATGTAATGATAAATATTGAGCCAAATATTGCACTAAGGATTGAATTCTATATGTAAAATTAGTAGCTTAATTACGAGGGAAAACAAAACAAATAGTGCTTAGACAAAAACAAAGACGACATCTTAATTATCAACAACCACATTGTTTTTTAAAAATTCAGGACTCAAGCCGACTCAGCATGTCATACATTGGAGTCAACTTCAAAAAGAACTTAGATTTTATTTTTATATTTTTAAATTAAGTAAATAAAAAATAATATGAAATTAGTATATATTGTTCTTTTTAATATTTGAAATTGATAACTACTTTCAAATATTGATTTACCTAAATTTAAAAAAATTATTTTTAATAATTTTATCATGCACTTAAATGGTCAGATAAGAATGTCATTCATGGAGTTTAATTCAATAATTAGGTATAGAGCTGAGTCAAATTGAAAGATGTTCAAACAATGAACATGATTGATAATTCATCATATGGTGTAATTCAACACGAATAATATCTTGTGAAGAATAGAATTACAAGGTGGGTCATGTGTATAATTAGGTTCAAAATGTTTAAATGCATTTTTTTCAACACAACTTTTAACTTAATATTTATCTCATTTGGAGAGGTGGCTTGGAAGAAGATCAGGGGTGAAATGGAGAAGCTGTAGCAAAAGAGAGAAAAGAGTATAGCGGTTGATAAAAGCCGAGATTCCTCTTTCGGGTTGCGTACGTTTGCATTATGAGGCCAAGAAATTTGCGTGCCCAGTGCTAGCTTTTGTTCTTCTCTCTTTAACAATTCTGATTTCTCCTCTTTGTTTTTTTCTTGCTCAAACTTATTCCATGGGTCATCTTAGATGCTCTTCATCTCCACGCAGACAATGGTCTCAAATACCCACAATCGCGTTTGCCATAACACACAGTAGTGCAAGAAAAGCGAAGCAACGCAAGAATATGCCCAACCTTTTTACACGTGAGAATGAGATTTGAGATGACAAACAAACAAACAAAGCCATTCTAAGCTCTCATCTTGAAGCTTCCATGCTAGCTATTAGTGTTAGTACTGTATCAGACTACTATTGCCTTGATCTTCAATGGGTGAGTGAAACATGCATTGCATAATAAATCTTTGCATAAATGTGGTGGGTGGTAAGACTGGACTTTGGGCACCAGAAAACTGACATTGTGAATGCTTGTGGGTGTACAAATGTGTGATATGAATGTTTGATTTTACTTGAGGGGAATGAGAAAGATGACTTCTAACTTGCTACTTCCACAATATTTGAAGGGAATGAATATTTTTCTTTATGTGGTGAGCTAACTTTCGCCATTGTCTGTACTTTTGTGTTAAAATATCTGTTTGATGGATCATGCTCATGAATTGTTTGCTGTAATTTAGAAATTAGGAGGCTAAGAGATGCGGTTGTTGGTATTTGTCTTCCATAACATTCTATTTCCCTTAGGCATGTGGCCATATCTCATACTGCACAAGCTGGAAAGCCGAGCCAACTCAAACTCGGCTAGGGCGCTCGGGTTCAGCTTGCCTCAGCTCGGGCTCGTTAAGTAGTTTTAATACAATAAAATTATAAAATTAAACATATAATGGTAGGAAACATAAGTGGAAGGCCTTTAGACGGCTAAAATTTCAAGAATTTATAGTGCAGTATTTGTAATCTTTATAAAAATATTAATATTTTTTTAACCAATTCAATGTATTCATAAAACTAAGGAACGAAATGAGTTAGCTCAAGATCCAATCCGGCTCAATGAACCAGGTCTGGGCTTGAAGTCTGGCAAGACTGAGCACTCTAAAAGATCGGTTTGGCTCGACTACTTACTTACGCGCTTGGTAATAAACATTGAATTAAACAGAAATAAATAAATAAATAACAGATACACACACACACACACTATATATATATATATATATATATATATATATATATATATATATATATGTGCCTGAAATTGAAGAGGTTTAGCAATATATCAACATTTCCCGGTCAGAGTAGGATTTACCAAAAAGTGCGTAATAAGACAAGAATCCACCGATAATTTCTCTCTGGAGCTGTGAATAGGGCTCCTCGTGTCCATTATATGCATGCCAAAAAATCACTCCATAATTTGGCTTTGTTGAATTTTGCCTCCTAAGGATGGTTGTTACAATCATGGCCAATAGTTTGGTCTTCTTTGTCATAAGTTCGCCAACTAACTTGACCCCAATTGGCATGCAGGTATGAAACACCATACACAGTCACATTCTTACAACTTAGCAAACTAGCTTTGAAAAGCTTTGCCAATACTTATGTGCTTTATAAGCAATGGCCTAACAACCATTGTCACTATGGAAACCTTATGTGAGGTGACAGACATACATGAAGGTTTCGAGATACAAACATATATAGTTTCTTTCTGTGTGCATATTATTGGGTTTTTAACATTCTAACATAGTTTTCTGTATTGCAATTTTTTTGATGGCCAATGCACCATTGACAACAAATAGCAGCCAACCCAAATTCAAAGCGTTGGGAGTATAGTTACAGAGCCAGCTTTCTCTACCAGATCTTCTCTTTGTTTATTTGGGAAGGCAAAAAGATGTGCCCCACATGCTTACCACTTCTTCAAAGTAGCCACCATTCCTAGACAATTAGCAGCAGTCCTTCCATTATTTGTTCTACTTTCTTGTCTGATGAGATCCCACAATTCCACATTAAATTTTCCCTATCAAAGCTAACATTTGTCACCTTTTTCAATCACTTCATCCAACTGTAATTGTCAAAATGTTAAATATAGTTGATCAAGTTAATGCATATACCACCTACACAATTAATAGGTTTTCATGTGAGGGAGACGTACATCCATAAGGCAATCTTTATCTGTTAGTTTCAAAAGTATTTAGCAAATTTTAATTTTTCACCAGTTCTAGTCCTCCAGTGTCCTTCAGATGATTTGACAACCATTACGAGTCCAATTCCGAAGAACAGTATTTGGGCACCCGGCAATTTGGGCAAGCTGTTTCAATCATGTCAATGACTACATAATGAACTCCGGCAATTGCTAGATTTGGTTGTATTTCTTTGGCAGCACTAGCAGGATGGAATCAGTAGCAATAGCACAGACATGGGTATCATCCAGAAGGATCTGATCTGAAGTGGGTCTGGTTCAGATTTCAATGAAAGGGATCACAAAAAATCTTAAGTTCCCATTTTATTATGCAACGTCTGAGTCATCTAGATTGATCTGGTGAGGTGGAGACTACATGTTGTACTTGTTGGTTATCACCTTATCTTTCAAACTTTGCATTTTGATTGTTAAGTGGGAGATCAAGATGATGTTTGAATTGAAGATGAAGATGAGGAAAGAATCTTTGAGTCATCAGAGAGAACTTTACATTCATCAAGGATGAAAAGTTAAACAACTCGGGAAAGCAGAGACAAAGTGAAAAATATTCATTGACTTGGCCAAATTGAAATTGAAATGCTCCTTTATGACAATCTTTATACTCGAGCAGAATTAATTCCATATATGAAGTAAAATAGCTGCATGCATGAGGACAATTGCTTAAAATGGATGCATGGCCTCCTCCTTTTGGTAAATGAACTTGTTTTTCTTGACCATGTAAATCACTTGTGGTGACTTCATTGTGGTAAGTCAGTAATTTTTTTAGAATGATGTAGAAACTTTGCTGTCACTTGTCACTTCTTTGCAAGTACAGGTTAGAACCCTTCTTGTAGTTTTGAGATTAGAGAGATGGGAGAGAGGATATAAAACATATGCTTATTTCTTAAGCTATCTTGCTCACCCAATAGAGGGAAACATATGCTTATTTTCAACGCAGAATCTACTCCGTGACTGTGTCAATTTTTGAAAGTTTAATTTGAAAAAAAGGAAGTTGGTACCATAAAAGAGCCTTTGACATTTTAGTTGAGAAATAACTGTGGGATAATGTTTGCATCTATTTTCTGCAACTGGTTATGACTCAATTATGTCAAATATTAACCTCCCGCCTGCAAAACCATTCTTGAAGCAGGTCCTACGGAATGGGACCCATACTGACTAATTGGGCTTCAATCACATCTTAGTGCTTAAAGAGGCTAGTCTGTTTTTTATTTTATTTTTTTGCTCAATGCACCTTGTTATCCTTGCCAAATCATTTTAATTTTCATGGCAAGCAAGGTCTTTTGACAGTCTTGGAAATTTAACTTTCTTGGGGATCAAATGCTCTCAAATCCATTTTCAATTTCTGCTAATAAGTGTTTACCCTTTTGTTATGCTCCTAGTCAGGCCCATTTTTAAGGCCTTAAGCGAGGCCCAGGATTATTGTTCAAATGTTTCAGCTCATCTTTTTTTTCCAAAGCTTTTAGTCTTTAGGTCATCTTTTAGAGCTAAAATGAATAATTTTGCATTAAGGGGCATTAGGTTGGATAGCCATTTTGATAAGAGACAAATCTTTGGTGACATAGCCACTAATCAGGTGGGAGGATTGTAGCCTCTTTTGGTAACTTAATGATAATGGATACCTAATTCGGGAATTATTGCATTTTTCTCAAAATGTTGAAGAAATCTGGTTGGTGGCTTGTTACATGTATGATACGAAATACAATTCGAATACGCACATTAATAATTGCATCAATAAATATCTTCTCTCTGAAATCAATATTGATAGTTACTGTCGAGTAATAGCAACAACTATTACAAGGATAGTTACATTTCTACTTTCATTTTTAATGTAAGTGTAAATAATAGTGAGAGTGGGAGCTCAGTATAAAAATTTATACTTTCATTTTTAGTGAAAGTGTAAATGCTAGTGAGAGTGGGTGATCGGGTATAAAAATGTATACTTTCATTTTTTGTGAAAGTGTAAATACTAGTGAGAGTGGGTGATCGGGTATAAAAACTACCACTAATATAACGATCCGGCCCAAAGTATAATATAATAGACCTAAGCTATATCTTCAAAAGTGATTAACTAAATTAAATATTTATATTTCATTCTTACTTGATCTTACCCCTGTAGGTATTATAAGTAGGACTAAGTTGAGGGATCTCACAATCCCCTATATTAAAAATTTTATTTTTAAAATTCATATACTTAGCCTATCTCCAGCCCCACCCTACAATTTAATACGAAATCACGTTGTTCTAATACTATATGTAACGACGCAGTCTAAAGTACAACATAATGGGCTTAAATTATTTCTTTAAAAATAGTTAACCAAGTTAAAGGCATAACTTAAATCTATTATGTTACACTTTGGGCCACCCCGTTACAGATAAATCAAACCTAACCTGGTTCCCTATTAGATGGTGGACTAGACTAAAGACGTTGGCCAGACTACTAGTTGCACGTTAAAAAAGGACATGGGTTGAGGCTAGCAAAGGGCCAAGTGGAAGAATTATGAGGACAACATTCTTAAAGTGGATGATTGTGAAATCTCTCAACTTAATGTCATATGTAATATATATTGTAGTAAGATCAAATTTATTAGTAAGAATAGACTATTGATCTTCAATTTAGGGCCATTACATTGTACTTTGATATAGGTCTAAGTCATTTCTTTAAAAGTGGTTAACCAAGTTAAAGATAAGACTGAGGTTTATTGTGTTGCACTTTGGACTGCCTCATTACTGATGATATCAGAGTTAACCTAATTCTATATTAGGTTGTAGGTTAGACTAAAGACATTGGCTAGGTAAGTGGTTGCAAGCCAAAGAAGGATGTAGGTTGAGGCTAACAACAGGCTAAGTATAAGAATTTTGAGGAAAGTATTTTTTAAGGTGGGTGGATTGTAATATCCTCAATCTAGTCCCATATCTAATACATAATGGGGTAAGATCAAGTTTATTAGTAAGAATGGATTATACATCTTTAAATTCAGTTAACGACTTTTGAAGAGAGGACTTATGCCCATTATATTGTACTTTATTTTGGGCCTAAATAATCTCTTCAAAAGTAGTTAACCAAGTTGAAGATATGACTTAAGTTTATTATGTTGCACTTTGGGCCACCTCGTGACAGATGGTATCATAGCTAACCTGTTTATATATTAGATGGTGGTTAAACTATGGGCGTGTGGATGTTGGGCGTTGGTCGAGACTATGGACGTGTGGACGTTGGGCGTTGGTCGAGGCTAGCGACAGGTCAAGTGTAGAAATTTTAAAGACAAAATTTTTTAAGGTGGGTGGATTGTAAGATCTCTAAACTTAATCCTGGGGTAAAATTAGGTTTATTAGTGTGAATGGACTACAAATCTTTAATTTCGGTTAACGACTTTTGAAGAGAAGACTTAGGTCT
>JAURVB010011058.1:0-68179 GCA_033002965.1 Piper betle
GAATGTTTTATGTTTTGTTTATGATGTTGTTTAATAAACATGCTATGATTAAATGTTTGAGGCATGATAATGATACGAAATGAGATGATCACAGTAGCGCAGCAAAAGTATGATGGGTTAGGACCCAAGTTCCAGAATGAGCTTATAGTATATCAGATTGTGTGTAATGAAATTGTTGATATATGCTTATATGCTTGTATATATTATTTTGACAGGGTGGACCCTAATCGCACTTTTAGGGGAGACCCTATTTGTTTTATTTCAGAATTTTGATCGTAACTGTATTGGTGTGTATTTTGAATTGCTTGTCATTAATGTAGTACCATGTTAGGATTTTGCGTATTTATTCATTCATGATGGATCGTATCTTCATCTTAAGACGCCGAGATTGGATCCACATGAGTTAGGTTCGGGTTAGCCGACCTAACCGGGGCCTGTAACATGCCGGTTCGGTTCACGACCGTGAACCGGATTTTGGGTGTTACACGCCGCCTCCGCCCCGGCCCCCAATGCCCCCTGCCCCCCCCCCCCCGCTGGTGGCCGGCGGTGGGGTGGCGTGGTGAGAGAGAGAGAGGGGGGAACAGGGGAGGGTAAAATCGTAATAAAAACTTTACTCGGTCCCTGAATCGAGTTAATATTACGAAATAAATTTAAAAAATAAATTTTTTTATAATAAATACTTGATTCGATCTCGCACGAGATCGAGTATTATGAAATAAATTTAAAAAATAAAATAATTTTGTAATAAAAACTTTATTCTGTCCCACACGAGACTGGCGCCGCACATTTCCCAGCAGGCCCATCCAGCC
This sequence comes from Piper betle, assembly GCA_033002965.1. NCBI lineage: Eukaryota > Viridiplantae > Streptophyta > Magnoliopsida > Piperales > Piperaceae > Piper > Piper betle. The sequence goes on from JAURVB010011058.1 coordinate 810, forward strand.
CAAGGCGGCGACATTGTTGGCGAGCGGGCTGCCGGCGGCAAGGTCGCCGGCAGGGGTGGCACGCCAAAACAAATGAGGAAGAAACATGGGAGAGTATTTTGGTAATAAAAATTTTACTTAATCGGACTCGAGTTAAAATAATTTATTACGAAATTATTTTATTTTTTAAAATTTATTTTGTAATAAAAATTTATTCGGTAATAAAGTTATTTTGTAATAAAAACTTGACTCGGTCCCGCACATGATCGAGTCAGGTTTTTATTACAAAATTATTTTATATTTTTTAAATTTATTTCATATTATTGACTTGATCCCGACTCGAGTTAAGTTTTTATTACGAAATTATTTTTAAAAAATTTATTCAATAATATTAATTTGACTCTAGTCGAGATCGGGATCGAGTCAAGTTTTATTTTATAATATTTTATTTTATGGTTTTGTATTTTTTAAAAAATTTAAAAATTATTGTGAAATAAATTAAAAATATAAAATAATATTTTTTAATTTGACTTCAGTCGAGATCGGGGAGACGACGCGAGGGGGGGCGGGGAGACGACGCGGGGCGGGGGCAGGGGGCGGCGAGAGGGGGTCGGGGTGGCCAGAGGCAGGGCCTGGGCCGGTGGGGGCAAGGGGCAGCGGGTGTGGGGCGGTGGCGGGGAGGTGGTTGGCAAGCAGCGGCGTCAGCGGGGAGCGAATCAAATTTTATTTTATGTTATTTTATTTTAAAATTTTATTTCATAAAATTGACTTGAGTCAAGAGCAAGTCAAGTTTTTATTTTATTATATTTTATTTTTAAAATTTATTTCGTAAATTTGACTCGAGTTAGGAGCGAGTCAAATTTTTATTACGAAAATGCCATCGCTCCTTCTTTCCCGTGTTTTGTCGCGCCACCGCCGGCGTGGAGGTGGCCAAGGCAGCAGACGGCGGGGAGGAGCTTGGTCGACAGGCGGGGCGGCGGCGGGGGTGGGGGCGAAACGGGCGGCCGGGGAGGGTGGCGAAAACAGGGCAAGGGCGGGCGGGGCCGCGGCGGGGGTGGGGCGAAACAGGCGGCGGGAGGGCGGGGAACCGGGCAGGGGGCGGGTGGGGGCGAGGCGGCGGAGGGGGCAGGGGAAACAGGGCAAGTGGGGGGGAGGGGCTGCGGGCGGGGCAGGCGGCGGGCAGGAGGGGGGAAGGCGTGCGGGCGGGGGGACACGGCGGCGGACGGGGCGGGGGAAACCAGGCAGGTGGGGGGGAGGCTGCGGCGGAGGCGTGGCGGCCGGTGAGGGCGGCGACGGGAGGCTGAAAGTTGAGGGGGTGTGTGATTGTGAAGGTTGATTGTGGACCGTTGGATTAGATCCAACGGTCCACAAAACCATGCGCTACCTGCGCTGCAAAAAACAAGGCAGCGCATGGTAATATTATTGTATATGTATATATATATATATACACACACACACACACACATATATATATAGAGGATATGGTCATATCTGAATTTGAGTCGAATCTAAAAATTATATCTATTTTTTCTACTATGTTTGTATCCATCCTAAATTTACATCATCTATATTTGGTTCGCATCTAACCCGATTGAATAAAATAATATAAATAATATGAAATTTATTATAAAGATAAATTAACAATAATAAAAGTATTATTTTTAAATATTTCAAAATACAAATTTATAAAATATCACTTGTTCAGAATCAGGTATAGGTTAGATCACCTTAAATTCATTTATAATTCAAATATTTTAAGATATATTATATATCCAAAAATCCTAACTTTGATTCGATCAGAAATTGGTTTAGATCATAAATAAATGGTTCAGATTTGGATCAGGTTAGCGGATATTGGATATTTGAAGCCTCACTAGTGATATATATGGGTGATCGCCATGGCAAAAATAATTAAAAGTTATATAAATTTATTTGACGAAAATGTTATAACCCTCTCCATGGACTAATATCATTTCTTTGTGATGAAATTGATAATTCAAGTAATTTAGTTAATTATTTATAATAAATACAATAGAAAACTAATCATAGTTTTAATAACTCCCTCAACATCATTAAGATTATCAATTTCATCACTAGAGAATATTATTAGATTAAAAAAATCTCTTTGAAGCTTCAAGAGTCTGCTAAATCAAGAAGGGATCCTTTTTTTAAAGAGACATCCTATAAAAGCACCCTTACTTGAAGAGCCGCACCTACTTTAAAGAGCAACTGAGATTAGGAATTTATGAGAGTAAATATGGGACTTCCTTTTTATAATTAAAGGCATTAGATAAAGAGACCAAAGATAATAATTTTCCAAGAAAATGTTCGGCTAATTAGGTAAAAAATAACAACAAAGAAAAAAGAAATAGAAAAAGAAAAAATACAAAAGTATGGCTTTGATAAAAAGAACTTGCAACATTGCGTGTGTTGATTTTTTTGAGTGAAGATAAACGTACAATAGTAATTCAACGTCCACGACGACGACCACGAAGATGATAACTATAACTATATATATATATATATATATAAAAAGTTAGGCTAACCCGGTAGTCGCCCCCAATTTAGATCATTCAATTATAAAGACGGTCTAGATATATATATCTTAAAAAATCATCTCCTCTCCTCCTCTTCCCTCACCACCTCCTCCTCAGCCATGGTTTTCTACCACATACCACATCTTTCTTGGTTGTCGCTCACCACTGCCATTGCTTCCATCCTTATGATCGAACTGTCCACCTTCGCCCATGCCCTCGCTCTCTTTGTCGTGCCCTCGCCTAGGTCACTGCCCCCCGCCCGCACTGCGCCCCCTCATGACCCCGTTGGAGCCATGGCGCCCCCCTCACGACCCTGCCCAAGCTCACGCGCCCCCTCGTGACCCACCCGCATTGCGCCCAGGCCCTAACCATGCACGAGCATGGGTGTTGCGAGGAGGAATGGCGACGGCGAGGAGGAATGGCGGCACGCGTCGGGTCTAGGTGCGTGCATGGGCAGGGGTGGGTGTGCAATGCCGGCTGGGTCTTGAGGGGCAATGGTGGCATGGCAGCCTGGGCGTGGGGGGCACGGAAAAGAGGGCAGGCATTGGTGCGGTGAGGAGGAACAGCAGGGTGTCGGGTGTGGGCGCGGCCATGGGTGGGGGTGAGGGGCGCAGCGCGTGGGCGGGGGGCAGCAACCTGGGTGGGGGTACGGTGAAGAGGGTGAGAGCACGGGTGCGGTGACGTTCTAATTATTAGGACGGCGCGGCAAGACGTTCTGATTATTAGGACAAAGGCAGCAGAGAGCAACAGTGGTGAGGGAGGAGGCAACTGGGGAGGACGAGAGGAGATAATTTTTTAATATTTGCAGATCTGGACCGAGAGGAGATGATTTTTTAATATCTACATATCTAGGCCATCCTTATAATCGGATAATCGGACGGTACCAATAACCTTCGTGTGTGTATATATATATGTACACCCCTATAGATTTGCCCTTGTTTAATCGAGATCAACAACATATTTAGTAGTGATTTCGAGACGTTGACCATTGACAGTTTTGTGGAACTATTCAGAAATTCTAACAAGAGGTGGAAGTTTTGGCGTTGAGAACTTGAGATGGATCGATCTCCTCTTTTCTGTGCTTGCTCTCTGATAATGGCTTCCATCTTTGCTTACTCTGCTTCTGTACAGCTCAATGACCCTGGTACTCCTCTCTCTTTTGGATTATCAGTTTTTGTCTGATGAATGTTTCTACCTTCCCATCCATGCGTCTAAGTGCTACTATTTTCTAAGGTAATGATCAGACTGGTACTTATGGCTTCCACTCTATGTCTCTGCATCTGCTGTGAATTTCCTCCAACCCATCTCAAAATCAAGACCATATAACCAGATGGGCAAAGTGGCCTTGGTGCTGGGAACTTTCTTGTTCCTCAAAGTTGTTGTGGAAGACATTGTGGAAGGAGTGGCTGGGCTATGTTCTCTGGACCTGAGTGAAAGAGTTGTTAGAGAGAAAATTGGAAGTGGGTTCGTCGTTGCTTCCATGATTCTTCAACTCAAAGCCTCTGAAGTTTCAAGGAGTGAGGAGAGACGTGAATTTGGAAGGGGTTTGGACTTCGGTAAGCTCGTGCTATGCCTTCTATCTAGTTCACTTAAATTTTGAAAGAGCACACCCCCACTTAGGGCTGATCATTTGTCAGTTTTATTTAAACCAAACCAAATTATTTACTCAATTAACCAAATTGAGATAGTTTTATTTACTAAATAAAAATAAAATTACAATTGCTAATTAAATCGACCTGAATTAATTTGGTTTGGTTTGATTTTAACCGAATTTCAACCAAATTAATCAAAATAATAAATGATATTTTATATCATTAAATATTTATTATAATTATCCTTAAATTTTATCTAAGAAAGAAAGATTTTTTAACGTACATTTAGCTTAAGTGTTTACTATAATTAGTTTTAAATTTTATTTAAGAAATAAAGAATTATTAGCATACATTTAGAGGCTAATTATAAACTTCTCACGAAAAATTACATGAATAATGCTCTAATTTAAGACATTGCATAATAGGTACATAATATATAATATATTAAATTTTAATCTCTTCCACATATATAAATAAAATTTTTTTGATAAATTAAACCAAAATAACAAATTTATAAATCTTTGTTATATATCATTATGAATAGAAATACATTCAGATATTAAAAAAAGTGAATGAAATATTGTAAATATATTTCTTTTTATTTATTGGTTTATTTGGTTGAATGGGTTTCAAACAAAAACTGACTAAACCGGCCAAACTAAGTTCGGTAGAACCGAATATAACTTTCAAATTGAGTTTGGTTCCGTTGGCTAACCAAACCATGCTCACCCCTACCCCACCCCTATTTTTACATAATTTACTTATAACCCCTACCTTTAAAAAATGACCAATTACATCGTGACAAGTTAATTATTAGTTAAAAATTAATATCATGGTTAAAGTTCGATCCTATTTTAGCTTGATGATGTGACAAATTTGAATATGTCATATAGTAAAATTATACTTTAATACTATTTTCCTAACTTATTAATGTATTAATTGAATAAAAATATATAAAGTCTAACATTATTAATAAGTTATTAAATATTTATGATGTAGATAAAGTTAGACCACGTTTTAACTTGATGACATGACAATCTCAGACATCACTCTTGATAATGTGTTTAAATTTGCCATGTCATCAAATTAAAATTTAATCTAACTATAATCAAATCATCAAATATTTAACAATTTATTAATAAAGCTAGAGTTCATACATTTCTTTTAAATTAATAGATTAATAAGTTAAGAAAATAATATTAAAGTGCATTTTCATTGATAGCGTTTTCAAGTTTGTCACACCAAATTAAAACATGCTCCAATTCAAATCACGAATCGAAATTTAATTAAAATTTAATTACTTACTAACGGTGATAGAATTCAAAAGGTGTATGTGCTTTTTAAAATGATACTGCAAAAGCAGGGTAGTGTTCTGTGTAATTTTTACTCAAATATAAACCTTCAGCAAAAAAGTATTCATTGATTGAAGCAGGGATGGCACTCATTGTAGCTGCAAATCTATGGCTCTGCATTTCCTTCCTTCTTCATGTTACGGAGACCTGAATGCCCAATACTTGCGTTCCATGGAATTTTGCTCACAACTCCCAGAACGCTACGATGGGAAAATTATTGTATTTTAGTAAAACAGTTACGCATGAAAGAAAATGCTAAGTACATGCTGCTTTGTTAATTTTCCATCAGCACATTGATTAATTCCACCTGGTTTTTATCTTACTACAAGAAAACAAAAAATACCTGATCATGCAGATTGAAACCAACCTTCCAACCATTGACATTACACCTGATATTCTGAATAGAGAGCCCAATAAGCTGCCATTCATTTTGACAGGTATAGCTAGTTTCACGGTTATTCATCCCACAAGCTTTTTGAGTAGAGGTAAGGCAGGGCAATGTTTCTCAGCTCAGCTGCGAAACTAGATCGAGGCCGCTGTTTTACAAAGATTATATACTATTTTTGTTTCTCGTGTTTTCCAGGTTAGCTGTTCATTTGGATATAGTAACAAATCGTCATTGTTTACATCCCATCAACTGTGGGTTACTTAATATGCATTGACATTATGCAGCTACATTTGCTGAAAGCACAAAAAATAGAAAACCCTTGTCATGATAGACTGTACAAAACCCATCCAATATATAAGCACGATCAAAAGCAAAATTTACACGGATAAAAAATAACCAAGACGAAAAAACCTCAAGATGATGAAGCCTGCCAATTAAATCGGTAATGTTGAAGTGATAATTTATGTGGATGTAAATTGTGGATAGAGAATGCCTTACAGCATTGCTGGGGAAGAACGTTAGAGGCATTATTTGCAAGGGCCATTTCAAGAGACAAGGCCTTGCAAGAAGAACACCAAGTCAGACCTTGTCCATCACCTCTGCGGGCATATTAAGATCAAAACCCACAACATTCACCAATGCTTCGGTCTTAGCTCGCTTGTGAGTTGAGCATCCAGTCTCATCAAGAGTAGGGGGTGATGCATACAGATGACCATTTGATGATGCGGGGCTCAACTCAGACATCTCTAATCAACCAAATATATTACTCCCATCAATAATTTCCCATGATAACAATCACCAAGAGCATTTTTTTCTCTTTGCTTTGTAATTCTGAAGTTATTTCTACAACATAAGCTTGTCTATTTGTGATGTAAGGATAAAAAGGCACCAGCTGTGTATCATGTCATGCCAACCTAAGCTAAAACCAATGGCCCAATGGCAAAATAATAAACAAATGGAGATTAAATTTAAAAATATTTACCAGTACACTGGGCTCTAGCCCTTTTTGTGCTTGTTTGTAAATCTGTACCGACAGTCAATTTCGTTGCTTTACTAATGCCGCAAGAATTGTATGGAGCAATATAGTGGGTTGTTGTTGGGAGGGATCCCAAAAGATCATTCTCAATACATTCATACCTGCACAGAGGATAATCAGTCAATATAACAAAATTGACATAACTAGCATATTGATCCAATCAGTGACCAAAGATTTAAGAACATCAAAAAAATTCTTGCATCTTCTGGCAGAGTTGATCGGTAAGAATGGAAAGGTTGATGACGTCCATCCTAATATGCATGATCTTCTCTATACTTAGGTCTTCAATGTTTTCCTCAACACATTTGGATAGCCTTTCAACATTAACTTCAAGTTGCTGCTGTTGGTCCTCAAACAAGTTCTGCTTGATTTCCCTTGTTTCACTAGTCATTTCTCCATTAAAGAGATCATCACCAAACATGTAATATGCAAATGGGTATGAATAAGAAAGAACCCGCCTACATCGAAATAGCCTGTTAAGTCCATTTATCAACCAAGAAAAATCTTTCATTTCCTTTGCCTCTGCAATTGATATTTTGGTCAGGGTGTTCTCCCTGAGCTTAGCTTCAAGCTTCAGCGAATCTATATGAGCTTTGTAGCGGTTATGATAGTGCATGTATCTGTAAAGGTCTCGCTTAGCACGCTCAGCCTGTTTCACCCGGTCTTCTTTATAGCGCCCACAACTATGGCCTGCAATACTTGACCAGGTATGATCACGGCCCGTTGCTCCACCACACAACCAACTGCACACGAAGATGAACAAAAAATTAAATTTAATGAAGCTCACAAGAAAATCCAAATTTTTAGTCCAAAAAAATTTACAGAAAAGAAAATCACAACAATGAGCAACCAAACTCAGAAAAGGAAACAAACATCAGCAGAAGCCAAGAATCAGGATCCAAACGCACCAAAATGGTTGCCCGCATATGCAACTAACAAGGTTGCACCCTCCATTCTTTTCCACAGGCTTGTGACACTTCGGGCAAGGTTTTGTATTTACTGTGATCCAATTAACAGTTTCTGATTCATCCCGGCATTTCTTGGCCCAAAGATCCCACATAATGCAAGAGCATGGTGAGTGGGTCTCTGCAAGACACCTGAAGCAGAACTGATGACCACAAGTACATTCAACTTCAGGGACCTCGCATGTATTGTCTTCTACAACACGTATTGCATTACCACAATGTGGAACACTTGGGCACCATTTTACTTTGTTATTGTCCTCAATGTACGACTCTAAAAGAAAACGGTCAAAACGTTCTGCTAGTTCTGGATGCCTTGTGCTGACAAGATCTCTAACCACATCTTCATCACAAACAGTATTGCACTTGTGGGCCATGCATTTTATACGTTTGCTTTCTCCATCCATTATTTTTACTCTAAAATGTTCTGTCCAGCCTGAGTTTCCAGAAAAAAGAACCAATTCATTAACAACAAATAGTAAACTCCCAACTGATTTTTAGCAAGAAAACATTGCTACATACAATAAACATGTTACTAAGAAAAAAACTTTTATCGGAAAAGGATAATAAACCATTTATTTCACTTACAACAATCGTTGCAGTAAAAAGCTAAAGCACACATGCACAAGCCTTACTGTAACAGCATAATCTACCAAAGAAAAATATGTTAGATAGGATGAATACTTAACAATAATTGCAAAAGAAATGGCCACACTCCATAGTAGTAACTTCCTGGGAGGAAAAGTCTTCCATACAGACATCACATGTTACTAGTGGAGATGACTGGAATGACGAGAAGCTCATTGGCTCCACAATGCTAACACCTGCTTCAGCAAACAACTGGTCTCTTCCCTTCTCTACAAGAACTGATAGTAACCTCTCAACATTCCACCTGTGATGAATAAGTAGGGTTCGTGCATGATGCTCTCTCAAAGTCAGTACATCCATCACCTTTTGCAAGTCTTCTCTCTGCATGAGGTTGTGATTCATCATTTTCCAGGATTATGCATAAAAAGACCATACTGCTGCACCAGATTTTTTTGTGCAAAATCAAATGAGTCATGATTGAAGAAAACAGCCAACCTGTGCAGCTAAAAGAGATTCTCTTGTGATGACCTGTAAATAATCAATAGTGAACAACCTTAAATCTAGAGTTGAGCAGATCAAGAAAAACTAAAGAAGTACAACAATGTTCAACAGCGTCCACTTCAAAAATAAAAGAAAAGAACAAAAGTAAAAAAAGTCAACAGATAACCACCAGATTACAGTAATCTACCTTGGAAATAGATCTTACAATTGTACCAAACCGAATGGTCGGATATTCAAAAGTGCAAAATTACCCGTGCAAAGTGAAGATTCTAGCTAATTCATCTAACAGCTCCGAAAAATAGTGTTACACTGGCTTCTCAATCCCAGGTACAAAAATTTCAAACTCGAAAGATTCACCACTCACACATATATGTATAAAAGATAACCGTCCCCCTCCAGATACTACTGCATGATTGACCAAAACTACACGAATCGCTCAAAGATTAAAGCCCCAATACCATCAATTAGGCTCGCCATTCCCCCGTACAAGTATAATCCGATAGCGATTCCAACAAAGTTCAAACCTTCCTTCCCCTCTATAAATCTAAAACATGAACAAACAACAAAACATTCCGATCAAAGTAAAAAAATAAGTAAAAATAACCACCAAATTCATCCCACTTCTCTCGTCACCAAACAGACCACCATCCCGCCATCCCAAACTCAATCGCCATCACAATTACTCCCACCCCGGCCGCCCCCAACCGCATCGCCCCCGCCGCAAGTCCAGACCCTCCCGATCAACCAAACGCCGTACAATCGCTAAAGCAAGAACACGTAGTAACAGGACGACGGCGTGAAGCGGCCGCAAGAGGAGGGGGTGGGAGGGGCGAGAGAGGAACCGGAGCTCTACCTGGCTTGACAAGGGAGCATCGACGGTCCGATTCGTTTCGCTTTCGCTGCCGTCGCCGGCGTCGTCGGAGGCGGCCTCGAAGAGGAAGCCCTCGTCGTTGTGGTCGAGCTCGCCGTCGCCATCGCTGGGGTCGTAGTAGCTGTCTTCCATCGGAAGAGGCGGCGGTAGCGGTGGCGATCCGGCGAGCGGTGGGCGGAATCGGAGGAGACGAGAGTGGGTCGGGGGCGGATGTAAATAAGGGAGGGGTTATTCCTTTCTACTAATAAAATGGTGGATTTTGGGCATTATTAACTAGCTAAACTATATTAATTAAGCTAAAATAGTTAAGCTCGAATTAGCTCCATTTCACCTTGTGGGACACTAAAGAGTGCCTTCTGAAGTTAAACTAACCCAAGGCCAAATGGAATGATCTCAAGCCCTCATGAAAAATATTCGAAGGTTTTAATGTCTGAAGTCATGAACAATTCATTTCTACACACAGTATTACTATAAATTTATATAGTCTAACTTGGATTTGAACTTGAATTAGATCAAGTATGATTAAGTTTGATTGGAATTTGAAGACAAACAAGTTGACAACTATAGTGAGTTTCCATTTAATTAGGTCCTCTTTGATAATGGTATTAAAAAACAACAAAAATATGGCTCGTTTAGATGCGGGAAAAAAAATTCTCCTCTTATATACTCCAAAAACTATTGGTCATAAATAATGTTCAAATAGCATCATTAGTTAGTCTTCATAAGAACAAACAAATAAATTTTGGATACTCAACCCATAAGAACAAACAAATATCATGCCAGTCAAAAAAAAGTCAAGATATCTCAGCGAGCGATATCATATCTTCGAGGCATGAATATGTACATTGGATGCAAAATATGGGCATAAATTTTGTATCGTAAATTAATTATGTCAATCTCTCGCGCACACATTGCATGGCCACATAACCAAACTTTCTGTACCCTTATGACACTGTCCTTATTATTCTCAATGACAACCCACTATATTCTCAATGGAGGCCATGATTCTAACTTTAGTCGTTGTACTATAATTCTTTTCCCTAATTTGCCAGGAATACAAAAATAATCTCAAAAATTAAAAGAGGGGAATAGGAGTCCACTCTCAAGTCAAAACACAGGAGGGCACACATCATCAACCATCGATTGGGAATTGCATGTCACGGTAAGTTTAGTTGGATGATAAGATATATTATTATCAGCATATAAAAAACAAGAGTAGTTTAGCATTTGACAAAGGGAAAAGGTAACGCATTATTAAGCATGGGATCCCTTTATCTTTCTGGCGATATTAACTAGTTGCTAAATAGGGCGAGGTCAATATCCATAAGAACAAGAAAATTTTAAGTGTCACATTTAATAAAAAACAAGAATCAAAACGAACCGATGGATTGCCAAGAAAGTTAACACGTCGGGTAAACTACGAACAGACCAGTGACCACCAATTTCAGACCATGTTATTATGTAGCATTCGCGATAAGTATCTACTGAGTCGGCCAGTCGAGCATTCATGCTAAAAGTATTTATTAGCACAAGTAATATTGGAAGGCTTACCGGTGAAAGTTCACGCTGAAATTGAGGTAATAAAATAGTGGATTTGTCAGCAATAGAAAATACAAACGGCGGCAACGCTGGAAATTTAAATAGCAAGATATGTAGAGCAAGGATGAACCACAAAGAAAGAAGCCAAATTCATTACCAACAAGAATAGCCATGATAACGACTCCCATCTAAGCAAAAAAAGATTGCCCTAGTTAGCCTCCATTTTACTTTCCTCTCAAGAAAAGCATATGCAGAGGTGAATTCCATATCTACAAAAACAATATAAACTAAATTAATGTTAGCTAGAAGAGGGAGGAAAGCTTGTACCTGCCTTATTGTATCCTACCTTTTGTCGAGCATAATCCATATACTGCACCAGCTCACAACTAAAGAAAGTCTTCAAGAAAATGTTCTTAAAAACTATTGGTACTAAAAGTGTACTGTAAAAACTAAGCATTCCTGAAAACAGAATGTGGTTCTATCACAAAATAATATAGAAGAACATCTAAACCACACTATCAAGTTACAATCCTCAGCAAAAGGGTAGAGATAGCGTTAGCCATTGGATACAAGAGAGCAAATAACGGAGCCAATTTAAATACAGTAATGTTTGCTCTAAAGTTTCATATGCAAGGTTATGCAACAAAACATCAGCAGAAGAAAAGAATAGGAAAAATTTACAATGGAGGCAACATTAACGCTTTGAATACTGTGGGGCTTTCCGCGCTTTCTTGAGGCCAGCCTTCTTCCTCTCAACCACCCGGGAGTCTCTCGTGAGAAGGCCTTCCTTTCTAAGCGGGGCTCTGTGATTTTCACTGATCTTGAGCAGCGCCCTAGCAACACCTAAAGTAATGGCCTGAGCCTGACCAGAGAGGCCACCACCGTGGGCTTTAACAAACACATCATAGCTGGTCTCATATCCCAAAGTTAACAACGGCACTTTTATGTATTGTAACCACAAAGGATTTCCCTGAAGATATTCCTGCAAAGATAAGAATTGCATTATGTCAAGGTCTAATATCTACATCAGATTTGCGAAGGCAATAGCTTTGTTGCAAAAAAGGTCATTCAAAACGTCATAGTTTTGTTTCAATCTAAAGGTTGCATTTCATCTTAACTTAGAAAAGCTCCCACTCATCCCACAATAGCAAATGAACCAATGTGAGTTACAAACTAGATACTACGTAACAGACGGGAAAAAACTGGTCACTAAATAAATCAGTTGAATATGCAACACTTTCAAGTTCGTATCTGAAGAAATTTCATCACCTATAACCTGCCAGTATATAATATAAAACTTAACACATTTGATACTATGACCTCGAAATTTTCAAGGAAAAGAACACTTATACTTGCATTCTTCTTCTTCTTCTCCATCGACCTTATCCCCTGCTGGGGTCACATCATCCTTTCATTAATCAAGAAATTTCCAAAATGGATACTATGGCTTTTCGGGTTACATTGCGACTAAACGCCATTGAAGAATTTGAACGCCCTACACCTCCTCTCTTCGAGTGAAACCCATTTTAGTTTGCGAACTCAAATCTTATCTCATAGTTATTTTTGCTGTTGCAACCAAGGAAACCTGGAATGTACAGTATCCGAAAAGTACCCATTACCAGTTTCAACCATCATGCATAAAAGTATAAAAATCATCATATATGATATATCCCACGAAGTTCAATCCACCAAAAAACGAACCTTTTTCAATCTTCTAATATGGAAAAAACGAAGCAGCTACCACAGCCACAACTATAAATGTTAGCAAGTATAGAATCGGAACCAAACTTTTACCAATTCAATAAAATCAACAGAAATGGAAAAGAAACGAACTTTAGCATCGCGGTAGTTGATGATGAACTTGCCGGTCCCCTCCTGGAGAACGACGCGAGCGATAGCGCACTTGCGCCGGCCCGTCCCGAAGATCTTCTGCGCCGCGAAGCCCCCGGCAGCCGGGCCTTGACGTACTTCTCCAGGTCCACGGTGCCGATTTCTTCCGCCGGCGCCTCGGAGAATCCGGCCGTGGCGGCGGCGGCGGAGACTGCGAGAGGCCAGGTTTTGAGCGCCGAGAGGCGCGAAGAACGGGCCTTTCCTGCGGGGAAAGGGAGGGAGAGGGGGTGGGAGGATGCGGAGGAAAGGTGGGAGGAGAAGGAGAGGGCGGAGAAGTGGGAGCAGAGTGAGGCCGTCGCCGTCGCCGTCGTCGCCATTGCTACTGACCTCCGACTCCGACGGCCGTGTTGGGTATGGCTCTGTCAGAGGTGAGGTGGGAAGCAGATAATGCAGGTGTCAAATGACTCAAATAGCCCTTAGTTTGGGTCGAAGTCAGAGAGGGGAAGGACTCGAGCTTTACACAAATTAAACGTTCATTTACAAAATTCAGCTCTGACTAAAATTCAAAATAAATTAGTTAAAATTTTATATTATTTGGATTTAAATTTAACTAAATTAGCTTGCTCATATATATTCAAAACAAATTAATTACATTCGAGCCGAATAAATTCTTAGTGTACATACAAACATATATATATATATAGTAAAATATTTCTCCGACATTAATTTGGGCTTCTAATTATAATGACGGCTCAAATTTATTATTTTTAAAACATAAAAAATTAAACTCCCCTCGGCGTTGGCGGGTGCCACGCGGCCGTGCCGATCACATCCGGCCACGGGCGGCCTTGTTTAGCTATGTGCAGCCTTGTCTGGCCACCCACTGGCCAAATCAAGCCATGGGGCAACCAGATCAAGCCGCACAACCACAGATTTGGTTGTGGCCATGTCTGGCCACCCCGTGGCCTGATTTGGCCGGCCAAGGTCACATGTGACCGGCACGGCTGAGCCGCTTAAAAAAAAATTAAACTCCCCTGCGACACAAGCTGGCGTTGCGTAGCCATGCAAGCCACATCTGGCCGCGGGCAACCTTCTCTGGCCACCCACCAGCCAAATCAAGCAGCGAGGCGGCCACACATGGCCGACCTCAGCCGGATGTGACCGGCATGGCCTTGCTGCGTCAAAAAAAGACCAAATCTATGGCCGCTCGACCAAATTCGGCTGTGGCTGGTCATCTCCGGCCACCCCGCGCCTGGATTTAGCTGGTAGGCGGCCAGACATGGCAACTGCTGTTGTTGGGGGGAGGGTTTTTTTTTTTTTGAAGATAGCAGATCTTGGTTGTCCTTATAATTGGACGACCCAGATCAAAGTTGGGAGCAGAAAAAATTTCTACCCCTGGGGTAGAAAATCCACTCTCATAAATAAATAAATATATATATATATATATATATATATATACACACACACGGTTAAGTTTATGACTTGGTGTTTATGAAGTTATCTTATTTTGATAATTAAACTCAAATTATAAGTTTGGCTAAGTCATGTTGATAATGAATTCTAAATATTAGTTGTGAACATGTTTGAACATCAACTTATAGGTTTGGCCAAAGTTACGAACAACTTGATCAAATGATGTAGACATAATATGAAATAACATGAAGACTTGTTTACTTACAAGTGGTTCAACTATTCAAACACTTCCTTGATGGACATTGGTGTGAACTTTGGTGTGGACCTTGAGACTATAGCAAAAGTCTAAATGACTCAACTACAACATTGAAGATTCTCTTTGGAAATATAATTTATTCAATATGTGGACTTTGAATTTCAGTGAAGTGGTGCAAAATTGTGAAGATAATGGTCGACTCATAGTGAACAAGTTTAGGAGACTTAAACTTGGACATATTGTTGTGGATATGATGAATTGTTTTATGTTAAGATTTTGTTGAACTAGAGCAAGTTAACTCAATGTTTAATTGCAATTAAAATGATTAGGAATGTTGTGATATTTTGGATTGATTTTAGACATATTATGCTGAACATCTGTTATGTTGAACATGTGTGAACATGGAAATGGTCTCGTTCAAAGTGTCTTGGACTTGGACATGGGCTAAAGCTTAGGTGGAACCTTAAACACCAGAATGTGTAGGTAGAGTCTAAAGTTTTGAACTTCCGTGAAGTTGAATTCAAACTTAAGAGAGAAGTTAGTGTTGAAGTTTGGAAGAGTATTCGTCACATTAATGTTCAAGTAGTTGGGAGCTATGGACAATATATTGATTATTTGACTATAAATAAGAGGTTTCATCTATGGAGGTTGTAAAACCCGTGACCCGAGTCAGGGTTTTGTAGTCAAAACCGGTCAATTCGACCGTTATCTTCAATCGAGTCAATTTCAGAATACGTATATTGAACCGAGGTCGGTCGTGTGTTATGAACTATGAGGGTCATGTGTGCCCAAGTATATGATAATAATGCTATGGATACAGCAAAAAAGAATGGGTTATCAGAATATATAAGAGCAAGCCAGTTTATATTTTTATATATATAGTGGATGGTAAAATTAGTTTTTGGCCGTTTACCACGTTAGAACATGTTATAGGGCATTTTGGGTGGCTTAATAGTTATAGAACATGTCATTGTAGTGTTATAGTGTGTAATATATTTTATGGAATTTTCCCTATTTTTTTGTATTTTGATGGGATTTATTAGGAGCTAATAATTATTTTTTACTTGAGTTAGAGTTGAGTCAATACTTATTACGAAATTACCACCCACCATTATCCCGACCTTTTCTTCTCCCCCAAACCCTATCGCTGCTGACACCTTCCCCTGTGCTTGTCACCACAGCCACCGCCGATGCCACCCTTCCGTTGAGCAACACCGCCGCCGCCCCGCAGTGCCGTCGTTGTGCAGCCCCGACCAACCCCGGCCATTATCTGGCCGCCACAATGCCAAAATCGCCCCACGAGCGCGCGACGTTCCCCGAGTCGATTGGCCACTGTCGGGCCACGCCGCCGCCGCTGTGATGCCGACAACCACTCCCTCAACCTCCCCGACATTTCCCCCTACCTAGCATCACCGTCGAGGCCAACCGTGGGCCCAATCGGAGAGACGGACCACCCTGGCCAAACTTGACACGGCCGTCGGCAATCATCGTCGTCACTACCGTCCTCACCGTCACCAGCATTGGGTCAAGCTTGTCGAGTTGGTGCCAACAGTACCCCATACTACTACCATCCTGTTAGTCGCCAAAAACTGCCGGAACCTGTCGAAAAACTAGATTAGCTAGAATTCGTCGGATCTTCCGCCGAGTTTGTCCAGCCGAACCTGATCAAACTTCAAACACCACCGAGTGCCGAATTCGAGCTCTGAGACCTGCGACAAGACCCTAGTCGTCGCCGATTGCCAATAACACGTGGTATAATTACCTTGGATTTAATTATTTAAAATTCATATTTATTAGCACAACATGTTAGGATTGATTAATTATTGTGATGAATGCCTGATTATAGTTAAAGTGATGATTTGCACAATTTGATTTACAGTGAATGAATGTTCGTGATCTAATTAAGTAAATTAAATTTGAGCATGCTAATTAACTGCAATGTAACTTAGAAAAATATAATAAAATTGGTATAAATAGGATGAGTTAGAGTTATTTCTACACGGATAATTGTTTGACTGTTGATGGATGTTGTATGCATTGTGAGTGTGTTGATCATGATGAGTTTGATGCATCATTCAGTTAGCGGGTATTAGCTTTTAGATTTGATGTGTAGGGACGGAGTAGGAGCTCGCCGCCTAGGCACGAGGACACATTTGGAGCTTCTGCCAGGTTGGTTAGGACTCACTTCTTATTTTATCTCTATACTCCATCGTGTTTTGTTTTTACAGGTAAGCGGACGTGTCAAGTGGTGGATTTATTGTATCCCACTCCACGTGGGACATTTAGTCGCATGTTATTTTCGGATTAGTAACCCTCGAGGATGAGATCCCTCAAGTTTGTTTTCGAAACTCAGATCCAGCTCACGATGCCTTCGGCCTATTATATAAATCCCTACCCAGACCTATATACATGTAGTTTTCGCATTTTTAGTGAGAGATGGAACGAGGGAAATTTGACAACCGTGCTACGTGAGCGGGCACATGCCAGTTGATAGCGGGTTTGGAACTGGTGAGGGTCCACTCCATTCCCGCAGGATCCTGACAACTCCACCTTGGAGTTCCTCAAACCCAGAGAAGCGTGGAGGTTTACGAGTACTGATGTGCAACGCATGTCTAGACTTGTGGCATAAAAGGGTACTGAAGGCGTGTACCTGAGAGTACTCGGCCCCTGTACTCAGGGCTAGGAGCAATACAAAGGATGTAGAGGGTTGAGATAAATGAGAATGAATTTGCCGCGCAAGAAATAGATGAGGATGCCAAGGAATAGAATAATGTGGAAAGAGAATGATATGGAAAGGGGATGCTGCCGCCCGAGGTTGGCAGCTCCCATTATTGCCCTCGTAAGAGTTCTTGAGGAAGTATATGAGATTTTTATTCAACGAGGTTAGCTCTCTTGTGCCAGTTTGATATTAGTTATTTTCTGGACCAGTAACACTCATTACTAACGTTTTTCTTTATTTATATATATATATATATATATATATATATATATAGGTGAGGATTAAATACTGGATATGTCGGCTTAGACGGAGGAGCAGTGAGGTCTCTTGCACACACATGTTAGATGATTGAACGCTTAATATTTTATTACAATGTTATTATATTGAAAATGATGTGAGTAAATGCAAAACATGATGATATGACGTGAAATGTGAATATAAATGCACAGGTGGGTCGAGACCCAGACTCAAAGTGATTTATATAGTAGCTTAAAATTCTGTGTGAATGCAAATTTCTTTTATATATATATATATGTGTGTGTGTGTGTGTGTGTGTGTGTGTTGTGTTGTTTTGACGGGGTGGCCCGTAATTGCACTTAATGGAGATTATGTCCATTTTATTTTTTTTAAATTCTTATTGGTTTATTGTAATTATTACTGAGTGTGTAAATTAGTTTGCATGTCATCCATATAGTAGCATGTAAACCCTGAACAAAATAATTAGGTTATTTTATTTAGGGTTTTGTAAATCTTAAAACTGAACCATAAATATTATTTAATTAAATTACTTATTGGAAAAAAATTAATATTATAAATTATCAATTTTGACCTTTAGCATATCATTATAATGATATTTATAATATTTTTAGGATTTAACATTCATTCGTATTAACTTAATAATTACTTTGTAACTTTACGTTATCACACAAATGACTTTTTGAATTCCACACATATTTATAACATTTAATATAATGACTTCTTGAATTCCACACATATTTTTCTATATAAAGGAAAGTTTTGTTGTTAAATGAAACATCCTCTGGATAACTTGTAAGCACATTTGGCTTTAGAGAAATTACATCCATATTAAGATCATGTGTCGTAGTTGCCGGTACCTCATCACAATTTCAGGTCCGTATAATTACTTGAATGTTATATATTTCAATTTGGGAGTCTTAGTCGGCCTGAGTCCACATTCGATCACTATGCGTCGAGCGCAACCGCGGTCAAAAAATTGGCTCAATCCGACATAGGGCAGCATCTTTAAAATTCTTTGAAAGATTAAATACCTGTTCCTATGCCAAAAGGGGTGACAGGGCGTGGTGGCGCAAGACGGCTCATTATACACTTGTGATACGGAGAGGGTGAGTCAATGACAAATATCGATAGCTACAGGCCGAGGGCCACATAGCGTGTGTGCGCATACATGGGATTGTAGCTGGATGGGGTGGCCGCCCCTCCCAGCATATTAAGAGCTCAGCATAAACTCATAATCACTAAAAGACGTAATTCAGATGTTTTGGAATATATTAATTATCTCTTGTAATTACATGACTAAGTGTTTTTATCACTAACATGGAATAGACTTCCATAGGTATGAGCATAGAAGGATGGGTAGAGTCAGGACAACTGATGGACTCTATTATTGGACTATTTTTTTCTCTAGATTGTTTACATGGCAATAAGATTTTGGTTCGGTTCATAAGACTTAGATTATTCCAAGAATTTAATATATTAACTTTTATGTCAAGAGTTTATTTAAAATATTTAAAATTAATAGAAAATTAATTTATGAGACACTTAGTTTCATAAAGTAACATTTGGCTCGTGGCTCGGAACAGGCAGGTCGTTACATAGCATGTTAGGATTTTGTGCATTCATTGATGCATCGCATTAGTATCTTCATCTTAAGATGCCAAGAGTAGATCCTCATGAGTGGGGTTCGGGTTAGCTGACCTAACCGACACCAGTGACATTCTGGTTCGGTTCCCGAACATGAACCTGATTTGGAGGGTTACAGTTTTGATATCATAGCCACTCTCGGTCGATTAAGATGAAAGATACATTTATAGGTGGTGTGTGCAAAGATTGCTCTGAGTCAAGCTGGCAGGTATGTTCCTGTTCATTTTCTTTACAGGCAGATTTTATTTCATCATAAGTTGCATAATAGTGTATTCAGGACTTGATCAGAATTATGTAGAATTGGCCTTAGTGAGTTGATAGGTTATTTATATAGATTTTTATCGAGATATCAGAATGTGAGGAGGGCATGTTGTAGTGCTAGCCGAGGTAGAATGGGTATAAGATCTCATCTTATACCAAATTCGGATGTCAGCAGATGTCAGCAGGAATCTAACAGGAATGTCGTGATGGGCTCAGAGACCTACCAGTTCTTTCTATCGCATAAGAGATTTGGATGAGTCGTGGTGTCCACATGCTCGGTAAGCTGAGATTGAATTGGATGTTGACCAGGTGTTCGTGTTTTGCATGTCACCACATTAGTTTTGCTTCTGTGGAACATGGTGTACATTGTGAGAATGAGTTAAAAAGAAAAGGGGCAACAGTAAGGAGCTTGACGTATAGAGATATTGGCAAGTTAGTTGGCACATGAGATGGACCATTGAGTGCCTTAGAAAAATCCCTAAGGAGGAAGGCTATGATTATGCCAATGGAGCCATTGAAGTACATGGAACAAAGATGAGAGTTTGTGCAGATGACTTGAGATGGACCACTTCCTGAAGATAGTGATGAATGAGGATGAGTAACGAGGTGGATCGATAGTCCGATGGGCATTTCATTGCATTCCCCCTCTTCCACTAGTTTATGACCATACTAGCAGTAGTTTTGGTTTCTCTTTTCCAAACAGAGGTGTAAAACCCATGATTCGAGTCAGGGTTTTATATTCAGAACCGGTCGGTTCGACCGTTATTTTCGAGTCGAGTCAGTTTCAGAACACGTGTACTGAGCCGACGCCGGTCTCGTGTATGAGCCATGAGGGTCATGTGTACCCAAGTATATGATGATAACGTCATGAACACAGCAGAAAAGAATGAGTTATCAGAATATATGAGAGTATACAGTTCATTTTTTTATTATGATATATAATGGATCGTAGAATTAGTTTTAGGCCGTTTACCGCGTTAGGACGCGTTACAGGCATTTTGGGTGGGTTGATAGTTCTAGAGCATATCATTATGATTTTTTTTTGTGTTGTTTGATTTTGTGGGATTTTTCCCAATTTTTTTGGAATTTTTTTACGACTTGAATATTATTTTGACTCGAGTCGGAGACGAGTCAAGTAATATTTACGAGTTTGCCACCACACACACCCCCGACCTTTCATTTCTTCTTCCCCAAACCCTTGCCGCGCGCCACCGCACTGCGCATGCCGCCGCCGATCGTCGCCCCCTAGCTCCGCCATGACGTTGCTGTGCCACCCCGACCGGCCCCGGCCGCTGCCAGGCCGCCGTGACGCCGGAATCGCCTCGCCTAGCGCCGCGGCTACATTTCGGTCGTGTTGCCGATTCCGCCGCCGGTGACCATCGCCACCACGATCAGGTGGTCGCCTCAGCACCCTCGACCACCCAGTGACCCTTCCTGACCGGAGCGGAGGCCGTCGCCGCCGTGGCCGGCCGGATCTAGCCACCCATCACTGCCGGCTCTGTTTTGCCATTTTCCGGCGAGCCGCTGCCTCCATCGACCTCGTCGACCTCGTAGATGAGTCGGGCTCGCCGAGCCGGTTCCAAGGGTACCCAACACGACCACTTTCCGGCCAGTAGACGCCGCCGGCGACTGTCGCCGGAAAACCGCCGGAAGCTACTGGAAAACCGCCGAAAACCGTCGAAAAATTGGAATTTCTGGAATTCGCCGGAATTCACCGGATCTTCCGCGGGGCTCACCCAGTCGAGCCCGTTCGAGTTTCGGACGCCGATGAGCGCCGAATTTGAGCTCCGAGACACGCGACGGAACCCTAGCCGTCACCGATTGCCGACTACGTGAGGTATAATTACCTCCGATTGAGTTATTTAAAATTGATTATGATTGTTAGTATAACATGCTAGAATTGAATAATTGTCATGATAAATGTATGAGTATGAGTGTAGTGATGATTGCATGATGCAATTAATTGAGAATGAATAGTGAGTGATCTAATGAGGTAGATCGAGTTGAGCATGCTAATCGAGTAATGTAACTTAGGAAAAATACAATAAAATTGGTAGGAATAGGATGAGTTAGAATTATTTTCATATTTATGATTATTGATTGTGATTGATGTTTATTGAGTTTGATGCATCATGTAGTTAGTGGGCGTTAGTATTTAGTTTTGATGTGTAGGTACGGAGTAGGAGCTCGCCGCCTAGGCGCGATGACACGCTTGGAGCTTCTACCAGGTCCGTTAGGACTTCTCTCTGATTTTTATGATCTTTTCTATTGTATGTTTGATTTATTGTCTGCAGGACGGGTTAAGTGGCGTTTTATCGGATCCCACTTAACTCGGGCCATTTAACCGAACATTTTCCGGATTAATAAACCCTCGAGGATGAGATCCCTCGAGGTTGATTTCGAAAACAAGATCCACCAAAAGTTGCCTTCGGGCCTATTATATAACTCCCTACCCAAGCCTATATATATATATATATATATATATATATATATATATATATAGTTTTCGCGTTTCTGTGAGACGAGAGATGGAGAAATCGACTGCACGTACCATGCAGAGGATGCCGTGACAGTCAAAGCGGGCTCTGGATTAGTGCCAGCGGACTGTTCCATTCCCGAGGGATCCTGACAACTCCGCGTTTGAGTTCCTCACACCCGGAGAACGTGGAGGTTTACGGGTACTGTTTAGTACAGCGCATGTCCGGACTTGTGGTTCAAAGGGTACTAAAGGCGACTGCTTGAGAGTACTCGGCCTTCGTGCTCAAGGCCAGGAGAAATATGGAGGTAAGGAGAGGGCTTAGGATAAAGTTTCACGAGAAGTACTGAAAAAGAAGTGCCGAGAGCGGCATAGTACCAGCAGCAGATCAGTAAGTTCGGGATGCTACCGGGTCTGCAGCCCAGTGGCTCCTTAGTAGTGCCCTTCAGAGTGTTCACGTGGAGTATATGTTGTTTTCTTTCATATGAGAGTTTACTCTCATAGCCAGTTTGTTATAGTTATTTTCTTTTCGGACCAGTAACGCTTGTTACTGACGTTTTTCCTATATATATGTAGGTGATAAGCACGAGATGGATGTGCCGGCCAGGACGGAGGAGCAATAAGGTCTTCTGCACACACACATTGGGTGATTAAATGTTTAATGTTTTGTTTATGATGTTATTTTATAAACATGCTATGATTGAATATTTGAGGCATGACAATGACATGAAATGAAATGATCAGAGTAGCGCAGCAAAAGTGTGATGGGTTAGGACCCAAAGTTCAGAGAATGATGAATATAGTAGATTAGAAGTCTGTGTGAATGCTATTGTTGTTATGCGTATATATGTTTGAATATATGATTTTGACAGGGTGGCCCCTAATTGCATTTTTAGGGGAAATTCTGTCCCTTTCGTTTTAGAATTTTTACTAATTTTGATTGTAATTGTGTTGGTGTGAAAATTGGTTGCATGTCATCCATGTAGTATCCTGTTAGGGTTTTATGCATTCATACATACATATAGCAAGTTGGATCTTCATCTTAAGACGCCGAGATTGGATCCGCACGAGTTAGGTTCGGGTTAGCCGACCTAACCGGGGCATGTAACATGCCGGTTTGGTTCACGAGTGTGAACCGAATTTGGGGTGTTACAAGAGGTCTCGATATGATGAAGAAAAATTTGGACCACCATTGCCAACGAGATCAAATATTTGGTGGGATTCTACCAAAAATAAGGTACCATATCAGTGATTGTCGTTTGGGGGCCAGTCAGCACTGATAGAAGCAACCACTTCAGATTTCAGGAGATCAGTATGGGTTTAGCATATGTTCACCATTGTATGCGTCACCACCATGATTCGGACCCCTTCAGATCAGACACGCATGGTTGCACAATCACCGACCGAGTGCACAACCACTGACCGAGGTGCACAACCACCGATCGAGTTGCAAAACTGCCGACAGAGTGCACAAGCATCAACCGAGGTGCACAACCACCGACCGAGGTGCACAACCACCTACCAAGTTGCACAACCATCGTCCGAGGTGCACAACTGCCGTCTGAGATGCACTACCACCGCCGACCGAGTGCTCACTACCGCCGACCGAGTGGAGCAGTTAGAGCTTAAGCCATGGCCAAATTGTTGTCTCGCCCCACATGAGGACAATTACTTGAAGGATTTTGAGCCTTTCCTAGCTACTGCATGTCACAACTTTCAAAGCTGAGTAGGAACAGAGTTTGAAGAACAAGATATAGCTATAGTGGCATCAACAGAACAGAGAACAGTTAGGAAAATTGAGGTTATTCTAATGAGATGGCATAGGATCGAACTTCACTAGCTCACTTGCAACCATTGTCTTGACCTGACACCCTTAGGTCAGAGGTATATTACAAGATAACCCCATCAGACACTGTTAGTGACAGTCTCATAGGGATGTGCATGGACAAAGTCAGGGAACATGACAGTATGACCTCCAGATGCGACTGCCACAATGATCAAATTGTTCAGACTACATGATAGTATTTCCATGGGCCACAACCAGCATACATAGATCAGAGGGTTAGTAGATGGTCACACACGCAATTTAACCCATTTAGCGATTGGCCCGTCAGTGAGAGGAGTTTAACTTGTGTTAGAGTATTGGGCATAGATAGAGAGTAAGTGAGGAAATGTCTTTCAGAAGGATAGTGATTCCCTTGTGTTTCGCCAGTATGATTAGGTCCTTACCTTGAAACATAGGATTGAGCCTTGCCCTGAGTGTAGAGGTACTTTCATGGTACTAATTAGGGTTTGTAATGCAGGTAGGTGTTTGTCGACTGATCTTATGATGACGATTTTGCCCCAGCTTGAAAGCGATGAAGACCAGAGTTGCCGGAATCGGCCGATTCGAATCGGATCGGCAGCGTGCCGATCCGATTTCGGGGCCGAATCGGTCGGCCCCGAATCGGAGCCGAACTCGCCCGATTCACCCCGATTCCGACCGAGTTGACTCCGATTCGGAATCGGGGTGAATCGGGAAGAATCGGTTTTTTGATAAATTACTAAAATACCCTAGGTATGATATTTATTAAATTATTTAAGCATGGGTAAAATGGTAATTTTGATTTCAAAACCTAAAATTAACCCGCTCCCCCACTCCGCCGCTCGTCCGCCCTCCGCCGCCGCGTTTCCGCCTCCGCCGTGCATCCCCGACTCCGGGCTCGCCGCCGACCGGGCTGCCCTGCCTCCGACCTCGCAACGTCGCCGCCGACGTGTGGCCGGACCGAATCGGCTGTGTGACGCACGAATCGCCGCCGACTTCGGGCTGCCGACTGTTCCTCCGACCGGGCTGCCGACATCGCCGCCGCCCTCACAACCGCGCCTCCGACGTGTGGCCGGCCGACAGTGCAGTGGCCGCGAGACTCGCCGCCGACCGGGCTGCCGACCGCGCCTGGTCAGTGGCATTCTCGTAATTAAAACTTGACTCGTGTCTGACTCGAGTCAAAAATAATAACTAACTCTAAATAATTCAAAAAAATCTTAAAAAATATTATAAAATATAATATACACAATAGTATTAAAATGACATCAATATCTAATTTTTATATATTTATTTTATGAGTTGTCAAATATTATATATAACCGATTTGGACCTATTCAGACCGATTCAACTGAACCGATTCCTGGCCGATTTAGACCGATTCCGATTCCGATTCCGACTCCCTCGAAAACCGATTCCGATTCCGATTCCGATTTATGCAACCATGATGAAGACAAGGACTTCAAATAGAACAGATAATGCTGACCAGGTAGAGTGATATCAGTGTATGCTCATCTTAATTAAGAGCCTTGCTTGAGAGTTTACCACAGTGGTAGTAGTCATGTGAGTTAAAATTAGTGCTACAAATCGGTACGGGACGAAAGGTCACACACCACGGAAGAGCCAAACAAGATACATGTCAAACCTCACTTATGAGTCCCTGTAGACTTGAGAGGAGATAGCGGTTCTTTGGGTCGTTTGAACCCTGCCAGTTTAGAAGTGCGTGACTAGTATGGTATCGAGAAACACGTGCCTACTGTTAGCTGATTGAACTAGAACCACTTAGGAGCCGTTTTTTAGATTCGTCATTGATTGACTGTTCGGTAAAAGATAAATGATTGTACACTTAAGTTGTAGTACACTTTCGGTTTGGTCAAAGTGAAGTATATAAAGTCTATCAAACTGTAAGGTACGGTGGTATAGAAGAGAGGACGTAATAGTTGGGAACCTCTCAAAAAATTCGCGTGTGCACTGTTTGTATTTCTTATCTTATTCTTTGTTGATTTAATTCAATTTATTCATTTGTTTCATATCTTATGTATGGATTGTCTAACACATAAAGATTGGTTACAAGTTTGTTAATAGATCATCCATTGATTTGTTAGAGTTGTATTCATTCTATTCGGTTATTAGTTAAACTATAATTCATTTCATATTTCCCGATTGGATAAAATTATTTTGAACTTGATTAATTACATCTTGTGTTTTAGTTTTAGAGCTCTATCATCTGTCTGGATCTTTCACCCTCTTCTATAAATATTATTTTGCCAAAACATTAAAATTCAACATTGAATAGACTCTAATCTAATGCATATTTTACTATATTTGTGAACAGAAGTATTGGAGGCACTTTTTTTTATGATAATAATATATTAGAGATTAAAATAAAGAATAAAAATGAAATACATGTTTTCAAAATCTAAACTAATAAACTTAGAACTATTGCGTTAAAAGAAAGTTGATGATTCCAATTGACTCAATATAAAATTAAATTACTTAAGAAAAAAAATCAATTACAAAGTCAAACTTTAAAGTTAGATTGTAAGAATTTAATAATATTGAAAGGTAATTTTTTATTAAAAAAGGTAGGGGTGGAGAAATTTTTTCTAGTTTATGGTGTGTACATACTATCACTTTGTTCGGTCTTATCGCAATTTTATTTATTAGTTGTGATATATTTATGATGAATTTGACTCATAAAGGTCCAACTTAAAACTAAAAGGCGTCAATTTTTTTACGGTCTTACATCTAATATGGGTATAATATTCAATCAGTCGTAGGCAAATCATCACACATTTAATACCTTTAATAGCAGTTTTAAAATTTTAGTATTTTTTATTAATTGATATTACTTTTATTTATGTAGCTCTAATTAATTATTGGTAATATTAGATTGTAAGACCCTACAACTAATTATCATTCAAAATCAAATGAGAAAAATTTTAACTAAACATAAAACTAATAATTCAAAATCAAATGAAATTTTTAACTTCAACATAAAATTAAATAAATTTTATTTGTAAGATGACCGCCGTAGGGGTGCTTATCAATCATGTTTAGTAGTGTATTAGCTAAACCAAACCTACCAATTAATCTGACCATTTATCATTTAATTTTTTACTAGTTGTAAGCAGATCTAAATATTTACAGTTTAGCAAACCCAAAACTGACTATTTAAATCTAATTACGATATAAAAAATTGAATTGAGGATAATAATATAAAAGTTAATTAAAAATAATTATTTAAAATTATAAGGAGATTAATGTATGATCGACCATGTTCATCTTCATATAAGGTATTTAAGAAGATCTATGCAATAATTAAGAGATAAGATCAACCGGTGATGGTGTGAGAGTTTTAAGGAGATTTGTGGCGAGGTTGGTTATAAGTAAACAAACATGGGGCTAGGAAAGGGGGAATGGTTGCTCATTTGGCGAGCGAGCACAAGAACAATTTGCTCAGTTGGTGAGCATAAGCAGAGGACTGCTTGGTGCTCCTGGGGCGAGCATGAGTAAGGAGATTGGTGCTCCCGGGGCGAGCATGAGTAAGGAGATGGATTGCCCATCTCGGCAGGAGCACGAAAGAAATGTTGGCAACCATGGGTTGCTTACTCGATAGGGGTGTAAACGAGCCGAACTGAGCCGAGTAGGAATATTTTTGAATTCGATGTGATTTCTGACAAACATATTTGCAGTGTTTGACGAGTTTTGATGTATCATGGGTCGAATCGAGCTCGTCTAAAAATTTATGGTATTTGGGTTTCGCTCATGTTCTGGTTTATATTCGGCTCACTATATTTTTAAGCTGAGCGAATATTTGTGTTTGGCTTGTGCTCGACTTATATACAAATCAAAATTTTTTTTCTAACACTATATAAGTTCAATGTAACCTCAATAATATCGACGAGTTAAGTCGAGATTATTTTTTTGAGTCTCAATACATCGAGCTTGGAGCTTCAAGCTAAACTGAGCTGAACATTCCTTATCTCAAGCTCTGTTCGTTATTCAACGAGCTATTCATTTCGAACCTGAGTATTAAAACACAAAATTAATAAGCACGCGTTCAAACCAAATCGAGCCAATCATGTCTGCCTAGTTTACCTCCCAACTTCACGGGAACTTGAGACTACGACTGCGTCGTGAAAATCTATAAGCGCCGGAATGAGTTGCTGCAAAGTCCGTCTTGCAAAGAAACTATCTTGTCGGAGCATCAGAGAGTGAAGCAACAAGTACCGCTGCAGTGGAACGCTGCCTCTTGCCAGAGTCGCTATGACGAACAGGAGTGTGCGGAGTCTTGCCGAGGTTAGAGCAGTCGTGCAAAGGAAGTCGCAGTTGCCGCCGTAAAAAAGATTGCCGGAGTCCTACCCGCCGGAGCTCTTGCCGTTGCAAGATACTCCAGCTGGGGCCACTTGAAGCTTCACGTCACCGCTGCTGCATCGAAGGAAGAACTTCCTCCCCATTGTATGCACACCGGAGACAACACTGAGCATCATAGCAATTAGTTCTACTACATCCAAGTGTGTGCACATTTGGAATTTGTTCAAAAAGGCAATTTTAATTAATTATTAGTTTTATTTGTTTGTGCTCCACCAAGAAAATAATAAAGATCATACTAATTATTCTATTTGAGCGGCGTAACATTTTTTTTATAACTTTTTGCTTGGTTGACAGGTCTCATATCATTTTCACGACAAAGGTGCCTTAGGGCAACCCTAATCTCTCGTTAATATAAAAACAATCACTCATAAACCCCTGCGAGCACGTCGCTATGCAAATAGTTAATTAGGCTAGTATAAAAATGAATAAAATAGAATAGATATTAATTATATATATATATAATAAATTATAGTAAAAATATATATTTTTAAAAAATTTATGTTATTAATACAGGTACTCGATACTTAAAACCAAACTAAAACATTGTAAAAGGGATATGATATATCTAAGAAAAACCCTAACTATTTATATTTTGTCGGTCGGACTTTGAGGGTACCCCAGCCCAGCCCACCCGACCGGCGACCTTTTTCTGGTTTATAGTTTAACCGTAGTGATTAAACGACGCTAATATCGCTTACATTTATTTGACCTCAACTATTTTTTCCCCTCCCAGGCAAATCAAGCTCCGAATTTCCCGGCGCCAATGTCGCCCTCCGCGCTCGCCGTGGCCGGCCTACCGATCACCGTCGCCGCAGCCGACTCCGACTGTCCGCCGGGCAGAGCGCGGCCTCGGGTTCGGCGCAATCGCCGGAGGCGCGTGGCTCGCGCGGTGGTGAGGTGGTGGCCGCTCTTCCTCTCTTCCTCGCCGTCGTAGTTCTCTTCTACCATGCTTCCATTGTCGGTCGGATTCCAGCGGTTTCTATCGGCGAGGGGGAGGCCAGGGCGAGGTCGAGTTTGAAAGTTGCCGAGGAGGAGGCAATGCCGGCCGGCAATCTTGGTCGTCTCGAGCCGCAGACGCGAGTTGTGAACGGCGTCAGAGAACGTGAGTGTTCGAACGAAGCTTTTCAATTGTTGTGGCTGTGATATTGATGGTTTGTTTCGTCTAAACAATGCTGCACCGTGGGGTGGAACTAATCAATTTCGAGTCTTCGTTTCGTTTTTAGCTCCGTGATGATTAGCCTAGGGTTCTGATACGAAATTGAGGTGGTTTGGGGGAAAATGTGGTTTTCGTTTGCGTTTCCTTGCCTAGTTTTGGCTTATATTAGATAATGGTTTCTACTTTATTCACACTAACGGGTGCTCTTGTTCTGATAGATCGAGAATTTTTCCCTAAAAACTAAAGTGTAGGTTGTGGAGTTTATTTGGTTTTCGAAGTTGCTTAAGTGCTTAAGTTTTTTATTGTACTACGAAAATCAAAACGACAAGCTCCATTTTCTTAGTCTGTTTGTTGTTTTGTGTCTTGCATGGAAATTTTGATTCACTGCGGCAAGAATAGTGCTTGAACCGAGTTTTTTTTAATTTCCAGATTAAGCAGAGACCCCTAAATAGTTTCTTATGCTGACAACTGCAGATAAGATAAGTGACAGCGCTTGTTATCATAATAGATTGCAAAAATTTTCGTTGTTTCTTGCCTTTTTTTTCATTTTGAAAAGAGGAATACCAAATAATAACTTTTTGTCGCATTTTTCAAGTAAGCCAATTTTCTCTATAAGAGCTCCTAATTTCAGATATTACTACTGCTAGCTCCGTTACCTCGGAAAGATCACTGGTGTCACAGTGTATATGTGCACATAGTAGTTTATATTGGGGAACTGGAAGTTTTTCCTGATGCGTAGGTGATGACAAAACACAGTAGTTGGGTTGAATCCTTATCACTGACGGAGCTGAAACGGGCACTCAAGGTGCATATCTTGTCTACATTGCCTCAGACTCGAAAACTGATGAGTGGGAAAGATTTACCTTCTTTCTTTTGCATTTTTAATTATTTGTCATAATTTGGTATTTTTGTGCCTTTAGAAGCTGCACAGCTGTTTAATGTCCTTCAATGCTTGTTGCCAGAAACTATATTATGTTTATGCCAACACACGGTGGTGAGCATGCAAGGATTACTCTATCATGTCAAAAAGTGTATTCTTCAATACCCATATCTTATATATGCAAGCTATTTTTCTGACAAATATGAAGTTCTTATACCTTTTGATGCAACCTGCAATCTGGAATAATGTATGGAACTAAACTCCAACGATGAAGTTTAAGATTCCAAGGGCTTTCTAATACCTGTATGTTCTAATACCTGTATAAGAAGATTTAAGAATTACAATTGTGTTGTCAGCATATTGTGTTACCGGTGTTTTATATATGTCCAATCATGTAGAAACTTGGAACCACATACTCCTTTTATTACCCATCTCATTTGCTTGTCAAAGCTCGCACATTGTAGTTTCATATTTGGGACTAATAATTTGAATTTTATCAGCTTGCTTGAAGCTTCTCTCTGGCGAAAAGATTCAGAGATTAGAGTTTCCTCAGGTTTTGAAGCCTTCTTTTGTCAAGAGGGTTGTGTACAAATCTGATCAGTCCCATTTGCACGGGGACAATTCTAGTTCACAACAGCTTGTTGCCCAGGGAACAAGATTTAACTTATTTACGGGAAACCAAACATTTGAGGAAAGGGAAGAAAGTTTTAAGGTAGTTCTGTATGTCTACACAAATAGCCATTCTACAGATTTTTCTTTAAATTTGACGTCACATCTGGTCCTCTACATCAAGTTATCATTTTTGTAAATGAAAAAATGGTTTGTTTGGTCAGGTGAAAGAAGTAGTTATGTTGCATTGCGGTTTTTACAATGGAAATGGAGGATTCAGGATATCTGAGGAGGACAGGAATTATATGCAAGCATGCTATGCTGTTGTATCCACTTGTACATTTGGTGGTGGGGATGACCTTTATCAGCCTATAGGGATGGTAGAGGAATCACTTAGTAAGGTGCATTCTGTTTCTAAAACATTTTTGCTCCTGATTTTCTCTGGACTTGTCATGGCACAGTCATCTGAGGTTCTTGCCTTCCCATTTCCTTATTTAATCTTGCAGGTTTGCTATGTTGCATTCTGGGATGAAATTACTCTCTCATCGCAGGAAGCAAGTGGTATAAGAGTAGGTGAGGGCGGTATGATTGGTAAATGGCATATTGTGGTGGTTAGAAATCTTCCTTTCTCTGATCAGCGTCTAAATGGGAAAATTCCCAAGGTATTTTAGCTCTGACTGCTTGCTAGTGTTATTTTTTCTCTTAATTGGCTAGCTTGTTGAAACCAAGCACTTATTTAGATTGCTTAGCTATTGACCTTTGATAGTTTCTTTTTTACATAAGAAGTTCCTATTTTTACTACAGATGTTGGGTCATCGTTTATTTCCCGGGCAAGATATTCTATTTGGGTGGATTCAAAGTCACAGTTTCGAAGAGATCCAATGGGCGTGCTAGAAGCACTTCTTTGGCGAACAAATTCTGTTTTTTCAATCTCTGAACATGGACGTGGCAACATCTATGAAGAGGGTATTGCCGTTATTAAGAAACACAAAGCTACTCCAGAAGAAGTTGATATCCAGTTAAAGCAGTATAGAAAAGATAAACATTCCGATGACAAAAAATTTCGAGGCAAGAAAGGTACGTTCCTGATTATGACTGCTAGTGCTTGTTAAACAGCAGCCTCTCTTTCGTGAGAAGGGCCCTTTGACTATTGTTATGGATTTATGCAGCTCTAGCAGAAGCTTCTGTCATAGTGAGGGAGCACACACCATTAACAAACCTGTTCATGTGTCTGTGGTTCAATGAAGTAGTTCGGTTTACTTCACGTGATCAGCTTAGCTTTCCTTATGTTCTGCGGAGATTAGGAATATTAAAAATTAACATGTTTTCTGTGTGCACGCGCAAAGATCTTGTGAACAGCATGGGACACAAGCGAAAGGTGAAGCCTCTGACAACTTGAAATGGCAGAATCAGTTCTAATGGTGTTTTTCCCCTCTGTGATATAGAGTGTCAGATCAGGACTCAGATTCAGTGGGCAATGATCTTGATCTCTTAATTGGAAGTTTAAGAGCTCCCCTCTGGTTGTCATTCTTCTTATTCCAATTTGTATCTTAAAACAGATCATGGGGAAACTGAAGCCATGGATATCTATCATTTTTTATGCCGTCGACAGTCTGCAAGTTGTAGTGAGAAGGGAGATGGAGAAGCAGTACACAATAAGAAACTTTTCTGAGGCTATGCTGATTGCTGAACTATAATCAACAATATGCTCGAGCCTGCCATCTTGGTTGAATCAAGCATTCATTGAAGTACTAAAAGAAAAGAGGCAGAGGCATGTGAGGAATCAAATTACTAGGAGTGAGGACGTGAAACTGGCTTCCTTGCAGCATGAAATGGCACACTTTACAAGGTAAAATTTCTGAGAAGTCGTTGTTGGTGGTATTGCCATTGAAAAATGAGAAGATGGTTTCTACAAAGCTCTTAACAAAAAAAGTTGTCAAGAATTTAGATGCTTGTTAATTACCATGTCCTTTGCTTAGTGCTAGTAAGATCATGCTGGGGAACATACGATCTTATGTTCTTGCTGTCTGCTGGCCTTTTCCATAATATTATAACGAAAAGAAACAAAAGAAGAAAAGGAACTATAGAGGTTGTCGTATAAATAGTTTCTGTGGAAATTGTTGCCCTGTGAGAAACGAACTGGTGGCTGCTTTGTACCTGATAAAAAATGGAGAGCCGGACAAGTTCTGTATCAACAGGTATGGCTGACATTTTTCTTTATCTGCTTACTGTGTATGATTGTGGAGCCTGGACGATAGATCAAACGAGAGCACCCTGCTTAAGAGATTGCTGGTCAATCTAAGAAATCTAGGTAGCTAACTTGCTAATCTGAATTTTGATGTTGAGTTAATCTGTGGTTACTGGTTAATAAATGATTTTTTATTTGTGAATTCTTTTTGTTTATTTCCATCTGCAAAAGATGCATAAACCTTTTGCCTATACACCATGTGTATGCCTGAGGTGTATTTTATATCACACTTACGTAGTTCCTTTCGTGAAGCTTGCATCTA
Source organism: Piper betle (assembly GCA_033002965.1). Taxonomy (NCBI): domain Eukaryota; kingdom Viridiplantae; phylum Streptophyta; class Magnoliopsida; order Piperales; family Piperaceae; genus Piper; species Piper betle. The sequence continues at coordinate 34,345 of JAURVB010011058.1, forward strand.
TATAATAAAAAACATATAACTTTGATCTCCAATCAATGGCCTCATAGTTCCTACACTTAATATTGCCTTTAGGGAGGAGATATTAAATATATTGAGTAAAAATCGGTGACGCCCACCTTTATGTTCCATTGTTATTATGTTGTGAGATTGCTTATGCTATCTACTTGGGGCCTCTGGGAGTTTGTCAAGTTTCGTCTCTAGGCTCTAGCCATTACCTAAACCATTTGCGTGAGTCGGTCAGGTGACTGTTAAATGGCCGCCCAGCCAAATCCGCTGGGAAGACCGGCTGATTGGTGTAAAACATAAGCAGAATTTAGTTAGTGGAGAACTCAAAGTCTTATTATCTTAGCCTCAAAGGTCATTTATACAAAGCAATAGACCAGTATTAACTACTTGGCACACTATTTAGTATGTACACCTAATTACTCAATTGAGTACACAACAATTAAATATACCCTCTTAAATTGTACACTTCAACAAGATACATTCTTAATCAATAATTGCCCTGGACACCCTAGCCTCTAGCTACAAATGGTTATCCTATTTACCAATTTATCAACCGATCTGAGTCAAATTGGAAAAAAAAAAATAACTTATTTAATTATATATGAAAACAGTGAAATTTTTAATTAATTTAATTGAACTGATTTTAAATATAAACTAGTTTAGACCTGTGCAATGCATGGGCCATGTGTCCGACAAAATTTTAAATTTTATTTATAAATAAAATTTTAAAAATATTTATAAATAAAATATGATAAATAAACGTATAATAATTTTGTAATTTAAAATTTTAGTACAAAACATGTGCAATTCTTACTTGAAAATTCCTAACAAATATCATTTTGTCAAAATCAAAGCTAATTTTTACATTGAAGGCTAATTCAAATTGTCTTACACTAAAAGCATTCAAATTTCCTAGTGGTCCTCAACTTTTAATCATCAAAATTATACATAAATGTTATATAATTAACTAAATTTGTACATTAATTTTTTATATTTTAATATACAATATATTTTTATTTAATTAATAATATATGAAAAAATATAAAGTAATTTGAAGTGCAAATATCAATAAATATTTAATTTTGAACACAATTTTTCCAAATATATTTAAAAAGATATTGCTCATTGAAATCAATTTGAAATTATCAAAAGCAAAAATTATATTAGGAAAAAATCAAATTAAATATTAAATATTAATTTAAAATTAATTTTAAAAATATATTTTAAGTAGTTAAAAGTAAATATTAACTAAAGTGAAGATTGCTGGGTGAGTAAAAGGCAAAGCAAAGAGTTTTGGGCGATTAAATGGTGGGTAAGAGGTTGGAGATATGAAGAATTATTAGGAGGTGAATTAGAGAGTTTGAGAGGTGAGAGAATTAATTAGAGTGTTTGATAGGTAAAAGGATTAATCACGTGCTAAAAGAAGGTCATTTTGACAATTTAACTAATTTTTATTTAGTCATTTTATTTTAAGTTTTAAATTCATTTCTACTTCAACATTATATTTAAATATTGAATTTTTAAAGTTTTTTTAATGAGATTATCAATTTAGATTTTTTTACTTACTTATTTTCTAATCTCTAACATTAATTTACCATAATTTAGATGGTTAGAATATTTTATATTTTGTGAGTGTAAAGTTAGTTATTAAGATAATTACAATTATAAAAGTTACACAAGTTCCTGGAAAAATTTCATGCTACAAAATCAACTTGGGTTGTTTGATTATAAGGGCAGATTAAATGTATCTTAAAAATAAAAATAATAACCCCCTCCAACTGATGTTTGCCGTCGTCAAACAAGACTGTCTTTGACCAGATTTAACCTAAGATATGTTGAATTCGGCCTGCCGTAGCCAGACTTGGATGCTAGTGACAACGTGGGTGGAGTTTGATTTTTTTAGAAAAAGTTTGATTTAATTTATACCATCTTTATAATCGGACGATCTATATTGATTTAAGGGCAAAAAATATTTTCTCTCCTGGGTAGGCTATTCAATCTCAATCATAATCCTACCCAAGGGGTAGGCTATCCATTCTCAATTATAATTTTAAACACCCGAGGGGTAGACTATCCATTCTCAATTATTATTTAAAACACCCAAGGGGTAGACTATCCATTTTCAATTATAATTTAAAACATACTTAATATTGCTAGTTTTTTATATATAAATTGGCGGAAATTTAACCATTGTTTAATCGTTTAACCAACAAAAAAATAATAAAAATATGACAATATAAAATTTTGTAAACTCGGTTCATGATTAAGGTATGCTAAAAGATTTTAAAATAGTAAATACTTGTTGCTAATGATATTAACTCAACCTTTTACACCCTTACCCTTGGCTGCCCTAATGGGCCAAATTTTACATGTGGTTGCGGATTGTTCGACACCATCATCATTTTCTTTTAAAAATTTTTAATTTTATTGTTATTAGTTCAATTAATTTTCTTATTACGTTTAACCCTAGGTAAATTAGAAGATAGTATTATAATTATAAATATTTTTTCCAAGAAGGCTAATATTATTATTATTGAAATATTATTCTTTCATTCAGAATTCTTTTGTGATCATGAAATTTTTATTAACTTTTATCATTAAAAGCTCTAAAAGTAGAGATATTTTTGGGTTGGATATGAGTATATATGAATTCGACCCAAATCTAAAAATTTGAACCTTAATCCAACCCGAATAAAAAAATATCTATTTTATCTACCATAATAATATCTATTTTATCTACCATAATTATATCTGTATAATCCGAATCTAACCTGATTTATTAAAATAATATAAATTTTAATATAAAAATAGATTAAAATTAATTAAAAATATTATTTTAAAATATTTTAAAGTATATTTTTATAAAAATCACTGATCTAATATTTTAAGGTATATTATATAATTAAAAAATTATAATTTAAATTCGATACGAAACTATTGGGGATAAATATATAAACTGATCGGATTTGAATCAGGCTAAGGGGGAAATCGAACATGGGAAGCCACGGTTATCTAAAATAATGTATTTAATTAACCTGATAAGTTGAAGGTTAAAAACAGCCGCAAGTAATAATAATATAATAATATACTCCAATAAGAAAAATAACTAAATATAAATAGAATAGAAAAAAAGGGGGAAATAAAATATTTGGAACCTGTGGAGGGAAAACCTTGTGGTAGAGAGACAAAAGTCGGGAGGGAGGTGGGGAGGCGGCGCACCACCACCCGCCGCCCCCGCCATGGACTCCGACGAGATCGCCGCCGTCCTCTGCCGGGCCTCCGACCTCCGCAACAAGATCAACCACGCCATAGCCACCGCCGCCGACCGCTCCGGCGACGAAGAAGCCGACGAGGATGACAAGGCGGACAGCCTCTTGGAATTCCGATACGCTCTCGAGTCCCTCGAGGAGCAGCTAGCTTCCTTACAGGTACGCTCTTTTTTAAAAAATTTTGGTGTATGATTTGAATGATGCCGTTTCTGTTCTGGAATTGCGCTGTGTTTGTTGGTGGAATTCTTTTCAGCAAATTTTCAGATGTACAGTTGAATGATTTGGCTCAAATATGATCAAAGTTGGGATCTTTTTGTGTTTTGGTAGTGATAGCTGTCTGGGTTTTGCTAGACTATGCACATTTTGTAGGGGCGTTTCTTAAGAAGCCTTGAATTCTTTTTTAATGTTTGTATGGCTGTTGTGAGGGAGTTTCCGGAATGTTTTCTTCGAAAGAGGCGTCTTCGTGAACATGTTTCTCCTTTCTTGTTGTGTCTATGGAACAGTCCATCTATATCAGAAAGTTGGTGTTGTTTGTCATCCTTGATTGAGGTTGTATTTAATACTTGTGTTGGAATGACTTAAAGTAATCTTCTTGTTCATTTATGGCAGGAGTGTTGTCATCTTCAACTTTAGTAAGTTTCTAAAGTAGTTTGGAGTAAAGATTTCTCCATCTGTGTTGGGGCCTTCTTTTTTTGAAGTCCTGAAGCGCATGGCATCTGTGGTGTTTTGGTTTGTTTTTTATTACCCTGTCGAGCTGATGTATTTATGTATGATATTGTCTGCTAATAAATATAGTTTTGGATTTGTAGCCCTTTCATATTCTATGTTGATGCTCGTAGTACTCAATGAGGATACTAGGACCAGCTGAAAGCTTCTATTATTATTATTTGTAGTTTTTCTCCGTTTTTTTAAGGTTTTTATATAATTGTTTCTATAGTATACAGATGCCTGAAGATTGTTGCTTATGAATCATGTCTATAGTCTTCTGGAGGATATTATTTGAGCATTTCTAACTTGACGAGCACACTAGTATTCTGTATGTTTATAGTCCCTTTGTTTTCAACTTACATCCTATTTTCAAACCAAGTTGACTGTTTATATGTCATTTTTATTTGATTGGTTGTTTAGGGTTATTTTTGTTGGATTGGTCCTGTATTTATAGTTTATGTTATTAGTGACCTATTGGCTTGTGAATTATGCACATCTTCATGTCGTTGATTCACAATGTGCTTGATCTGATTAGAACCTTCAACAACAACAACGGTATGAACGTGAAGCTACCCTGTCGGAGATTAATCATAGTAGAAAGTTTTTGCTCAAGAAACTGAAGGAATATAAAGGACCAGAATTAGCAGTGATCCATGAAGCCTCTGCCTTTGCTGGTGGGCCGGTAGAAAATGAGGATGATCTCCTTCTTCCTCCATATATAAGAAGGCTCCCAGATTCTATCATGTTTTATGATAAGGCAGACAATATAATGTTGGGAAATGCTTACTCTTCCCAGTCTTGGAAAAGATCATTTGAAAATGGACTTAATAGTTTGGGGTCTAAAAATAGCTCAGAAGAGGCGGAGGTGCCTCCCAAGCCAGTGAAGAATACTGTCTTTGAAGGAATTAAACATGTTTTGGGTTTTGGTGTGAAAGCAATATTCGCAATTGTAAGTGTGATATCAGTGGTGAGGATGTCTGGGTTGGAAGTGAGCGTTAGGAAGGGTAATCAATTCAATGGTTTGGAGTTGTTTCAGAAACCAGCAAATGTGGAAAAGCGTGAAGAAATACAATGCCCTCCCGGGAAGATACCCATTGTAGACGACGATGGGCAACAGAGATGTGTTGTGAAGGAGCGGGTAGAAGTACCCTTTGAACCTGTTGCTGCGACGCCGGATGTGAACTACGGTTGTGGTTAACGAAGTTAGAACAAGTAAGCACCTTCTTGTTTATGCTTGTAAATATTTCTACCGTGTTACTCCGTTTTGTTTTCTCTCTTTTGTTTGCTATGGTCTGGGCTTGATGCTCGAAGGCAATGAGGCTCCCTTCCACTTAAATGAGAGTTTAGTTAGAAGCATGTTAGCGGTTGCTACAATTGAAACCTGAATCAACGGAGCACAGTTTTTCAGTAAAATGATTTATTCAACTAGTTTTTGCCGTGCTGGCTGCATCATGGTAATTGGTACCCCTCCTTTTTGGAGGGAGGCTGCTTTGATCGCTTTCTCTTCTTCGGTAGATTCCTTTTTCCTTACTACTGAGATATCTAGGTCAAGAACAACCACCAAAAAAGTAGGGTGGGCATGGCTGCAACAGTTAGGGTAACGGGTATGTAAAAATAGGATAAGGCAAGGTTTTGCATGTTGGCTAAGAGGAACACTGAGTGGGGACTAAACTAGAAGATTGATTGGGGGCTTGCGAAATCTGACGAAAAAATGAGAATACATTGAACTTCAAACTTTCTTCTTCTACCCTCACAAACGGTTCTCTATAATTATGTGATCCATTTCGTTTCAAGTCGGCAAAACGGCATTTGATGAGGTGCATGTTCATAGACACAGGACTTACAGTTACCCCATAAAATATGGCATGTCAAAATGTGGAACTACTATACAACACACACTCATCAGATTTCCCTTCAGATAAAGAAAAGTAAACTCTACATTCATATTTCATATTTAATACGAGAGCTGTTGATGATTGGCAGTGCAGGTACATGATACACGTTGTAACCGGTGCAATTCCGAGAAATAAATGAGCTACTCCATCAAGCACAATCTTTATTTCTTGCTGTGGCATCTCCATCCAAAATCATAAGGGCCACAACTGGTGTTAGCAGTTAAAAGATGGTAGTGGTCACAGGATCAAACCTACTCTACAGTTGAGTCAAGTATGGTGAGTGTCTTAATTGTGAAAGATGTGCTCTCAAGCTAGCCTCCTCCACCTGTGTAAGAAATTTCTGTCAGTAACAAAAATAATTGACTGCTAAACAAATTTTTGAAAGAGCCTTTTTACATTTGAAATCAGAATTGATAAACAAAGAACCCATCTATTTCCTTCTCCACAATGGTTTTAATAAGTTTCTTTTTTGTTTCAACTTGCTCCTGGAGAACGAAAGATGATTTAAAACTTTCACATGATAAAATAAGAGATATCTCTCGTATAGTACCTGCATTACAGTAATTGACGACAAGGTGCCTTTGCAATTTGCTAGAAGAAGCCGTTCTTGCTCGGAAATTTTTGCTAACTTCGTCGCCAAAAAGTTTGTTTCCTTCACCTGGAAATTGAAAGCCAATTAGTGAATAAGATGTGCAAAGGATTGATGTTCTTTTTGTGTAAGAGATGCTTGCATATCACATTTTAGGGTCCTTGATCATTTGAAGAAGGGATTTCATAATCTCTTGCTCTGTATCCAAACTAAAGAAGATATCACACCAACACAATTGGCTGGATATGAAGGTTTCGCATGTGCAAGTTAGACTAACATATTGCCCACCTACCTAAGATAAACTTAACAAGAATGACTACTTTATGGCTCAATTCATTGATTACTTATAAAAACATTCAAATCTATAAATATTTTACCCATGTGTTTCCTGCCCTATGTTAGCCTCTCAAGGGCACCTTTCTTAAATATTTAAATCTGCAACCACACAGACTAAGTAATCAACTGCAAATCAACATAACAACCTACACACTTCTATAAATTTTAAAACTAAGTAATTGAGTTAAAATTGCAAAAAAATTTACTCCTCAAGCAACACAATAGAAGCCTAAAATATGTATAGTAGTTGATGTAACAGAGATATGATGAAGGACCAACAAAACAAAGTTAACGGCTATGATTCATTCATAGGCATTGGGTAATAGATACTAAGTAACAAAAATATCAACTACTACATTGTTTGCTTCTAAAGCAACATAATAGATACATAAATCAGCTATTGTAGTTGATATAACAGAGATTTACATGAAGACCATAATAAACAAAAAAAGTACCCCGCACAAAGTTTTGTTCAGGAATTATTGGGTACAATTTGTTCTTAACAATTTTAATGACAGTCTCTAACCATTATACCCAATAGCAATGTGGAAAATGAATAAAACAGTATTTAAAGTATGTCCAGCAGTAACTCTATAAACAAGAGATACTCTACCTTAGCCAGCAAAGACCTAATGGATGGTCCCATTGCCTGCATTACGTCCACAGCTGAGCTGATAGCATCTTTTACTTTGAGTATATCGGCCTGTAAAATTAGACAACAGAGTTTGAGACGCAAATCAACTGGAGAAAAATCTAAGCACTTTCATTTTAGCACAGCTTTTATCATATGAACTTTTGTGCGGATACCTGTGCACCTTCAGTGACAGGAAGCTGGAGTGTGCTGGCCCTTAGGTCTTGAATAAGTTCTGTTAGAGAGTCTGAGTTATCTGACTCAATGAGAGACCAATTCTCTAAATAGGACACCTGTGATTGCGATACATCCATAGTCAAGTGAGCCGACAGAATGAAAAAAGCAATCAGAATGTCAATGCGCTAGAATGATTTCAAGAACTTGTCCAAAGCAGTTAAAAAGAAGCTTTCTACCAGCAAGAACACTGAAAACATGCAGGGAAGACATGGTTTCGGCACAGAAATACAAGCATTGTGGCCAATTGTCACGCACCACACAAAGTTTAATCTATATTTCCCGTTGTCCAACGATAATTTCTACGGCACTTGCAACTCTGAAATTTGATGGAATATTTTAAAAGGGGAAAATAATTCAGTTAGTGTTCTTGATACCCAGGACAGTATGCATAGTGTTCTGCGATAATTTCTACTAGCATGGTTTATAATAATCAAGTGACGATAGAAGAAAATATTGATAAAAATAAAACTAAGACAAATATATCCCTTAGGGAGTTAAGGTTGGGTGAGTAACAGCCGGGAAAAAATATGATTGCTAGAGGAGGGAGAAAGAAACAAACACAAGCAATTCCAGACACGTATTATGACAAAGGAAGGAGTCAACAAAAACTGACAATGCAAAGCAGCAAGCAAACCTACAATTAATCAGCGAGACAACTTCCACGTGTTAAGTCCCAATGTCCACATCTTTACGACATGTTGCAAACTTGGATAGTTGCTACTTGACCAGAGAGGAATGGTTTCATAAAGGAACAAAAAACGAACAGATAGGCAGTAGATTGAATCCAAAATGTCTTGTAAATGCAAAATGTTTGTTCCAGAGCCGTAATATAAAGATGAAGAAGCCCAGTGATTCACAGAAACTACACAGCACAGATCCGACAAACGAATATTACCTGTCCCAAAAGAATTGAAGTTAGCTTCAAGTTCAATCTCTGTGACTGCAACTGGATTCTTTTCCTTGCAACCAGCTCCCTCAATTCTGATGTTGCTAGCCATGAAGTGTATAAATGTCTCTGATAAACCCAACAACACAACACCAACTCCTATAAGCAAATACCCAACAAACAACAAGAATCATTGCAACAAACAAATTCCCACTTACCTCTGCAGTTTGGCTTTGGATTGCCAGTGCAGCATTCACTCTTGCATTAGCAAACCGCCATTGCAAATGCCGGTTGTGTAGAAGCCTCAAAGCGTGAGCTTGCTCCACTCGAGCCTCCCCCATCTTCCCCTCCTCACCTCCGCCGCAAAACTTAGCAGCGAGGGCGCGTTGCCGCCAGAGGCCGGCGGCCGAGGACGATATGGGCTTTGGCTCCCCCTAGGCGAAGACATGGAGAGCCTGCTCGGCGAGGCCGGCCGCGGAGACGGTTTGGGCCGCGACGGTTGCCGACGGGGGCTGTCCGGGAGCGCCTTCTTGGCCGGAGACGGCAACGAATCATGTAGCCGGCGGAGGCGACTGTTCGTCTCCTGCCAAAATCTCGCCGGCACCACCAGTCCCCGAGCGACCGATCTCGATACAATGCCGGTGGTCGACTCCGAGTTGCTGCCAGATGACAGGCTCTCGGTGTCGGAGGTGGAGGCGTCGGCGCACGAATCCGGCCGAATCGGGGTGGCCAAAGCTCCAATCTTTTCCGCCGCTGAGTGGTCCAAGCTCCGGGTGAGCAAGCTCGAGCTCCGTAACCTCGCCGGCCACCGGTGCTGGTGCTCCAAAAGCAGCCTAGAGTTCTCCGACTTCCGTGGGGATTGCCCATCCCCGGGCTTCCCCCGCACCGGCGAGCCCCGGCGGCGCTCGGCCGCCGGCGACGGGGCGGGAGTAGGCGCCGGCTTCTTGACCGGCAAGGAGAAGGACTCGCCTTGGAAGGAGACGGACAAGCTGCGGGTGGTCGTGGCGGTGGAGGCCCAGAGCGCCTTGGTCGGCACCAGCGAATCGGACGCGGGGCCGGAGACCGAGTGGCGGCGGCGCTCCGCCGACTGTGCCCGCTTCTGCGGCTGCAGATCCGGCGACGCCCGGGCCACCATCGGCGAGGGGCACCTCCTCGCCGGCGTCGCCGCCGACGACGACGAGGAGGAAGACGAAGAAGACGAAACAGAGGACAAGTATCTGGAGGTGACTTCCCGGGCGGCGCGGGGCCGTCTCGGCGGCCCAGCGGCGTTGTCCTTCTCGGAGGGTGTCAAGGGGAGGCGGCGGGCCGGGTCCGGCCGGGCGGCGGCCTTGGCGGCGCCGGGGACCGCCGCCACCATGGCCGGCGTGGAGGTGAAAAGGCGGGAGCTTTCTCTGAAATGGCGAGGTGGGTGTCCGTGGTTCGGCCTCCGACGTGCGCTCTGGACGTGGTCATGGCCGGGCCGGCGCCGTTAGCCGGCGGAGCACCATTGGGGGAGTAGTGGAGTGAGTGAGTGTGGTGGGTGTCTGCAAAATGTAGGAGTTTTGAGGGGAGAGGACGAAAAAGGAAGTTTATTGGAGGGGCATTTTAGGGAAAGAGCGGTTTAAGTAGTACGTATGTCATAATCCTTCATGATAGAAGTTGTTTAACGGAAAAATAAAATAAAATTGATGCTTCCATCTATATACCACTTGTTTAATAATTAATGACTTCAGATATAAACGTTAATTATCAAAATGACTCTCCACCAATACCCCCAATTATAATTATATTAGGTATTCTACCAACTCCTGTCAAGATTTCATTAATGTACTAGTTGTCTATGTTATCATGTAAACTAAATAAAAAAATTTGTATTAATAAGTGTAATAATATGAGATACGATATATGGCATTTGTAATGTTTATAAGTCCAAAATCTTATCAACATTTGATATTTCGCCACTTACCTCAAAAACGGTACCATTGTTATTTTCCAAAAACATAACAATTTATAAAAAAATATTAACTATAGTTTCTCTCAAAGCATGCATTTTAGCATCCAATCCGCTGCTTTATTTGCCATGTTCTATTTTCGGCACAACGACAACAACAAGTTAAAGAATAAATTATTATTTTTTGAAAAATAAAAAAAAGAGATATTGACGAGAGGATAGGAATTATATCGATATTAATATATATATAAAACATAAAATTTTTAATTTAGTATTGCCACACTTATTTCATTGTTTTACAATACTTGACACTTGGATTATATCAGACATTATTGAATTGCCAACGCCAATGATTATTGCTTTTCTTTTTTCAAGTCCAATAGATTATTGTAACAACCATGATTTTATGTCATGGCTATATGGGCCACCTAAATGATGGGCTTGGGCCTTCCTAACTGGTGGGCCACAACCACCAAGAGATAAAGTGTTGGGCAAGGAGGACCCAATGGATTTCTCTGTGGTAGTGGTGGCCCAGACAAACAAGCATGCTAGCAGCTTTTGGGTTTTTAAGCACCTTTTTGGCTTTAGATTTTATTTATTTATTGTTTTTTTTTTTGTTGGTGGAAAGTTGAAGGTACAATTATAATGTTTTCAATTTGCTGATTGGAATTTGATTAATTACTTTTAGAGATAGATGTGAGAGAATTTACCAGCTTAATCACCTGACAATAATGGGTAAAATACAATGGAATCTTGATGTCCATATTGGTTAATTTTAACCATCATGATGTTGGTATTATAAATCATGTTGTTTATGAATAGCAAAATGCATTACAACAATCTATGTGATTTAATCACCTGACAATAATGGGTAAAATGCAATGGAATCTTGATGTACATATTAGTTAATTTTAAACATCATGATTATGGTATAATCTATCATGTTGTTTATGAAAAGCAAAATGCATTAGAACAATCTATGTGATTTTTAATTTGATTAAGTAAAACTATCATTAACGTTGCCGTCATCATGCATATATCTTATTTTAAATCGGGTTATCTATCAATTGGGTGTTTTTACAATTACTAAATGAAGTTCTATGTCGAAAACAATTTTTGTTCAAGAACATGTGATATGAGAAATTTTCAAGAATAGTATTACTCACTATATATCGAATTCATAAACTGATTCAAACATCGACCCTCACTTCATATCGATTAGTTTCCATTGAACAGCTTCTTTAGGTTGTTTCTATCATAAGCATATATAGTATTACAAGTGAATTATCGATTCTAAAAGCTCAGAGAAAATCAAGTTTCTTAAAAGTTAAAGCCAATATGCAAATAAATAACCATTTTGCTGATAAAAAAATTCCAACCAGTAAACATTACAAAGTTCTATACAAATGTAACAGACCACCAAAGTCGGGAAGAAATAGATGAATAAGAGAAATAGAAAAAGTGAGATGCAGCGCATACCAAATAAAGATAAGCTAATAGCTTGAAGAACTACCGGCAAAAGTATTACTGTTCCAGTTTATGAAAGCAAATTTGAGCTCAATCCTTAGTTGGAACAAGTTCTGGATTCTGAAAGCTGCCATTAAAACAAATTGGAAACCACTTCATGTCTTGGCTATGATTTGCACTCAAAGCTCCATGTTCTATAGCCTCTATAGGAGGTCAAGTACTACACTTCCTTTCTTTCTCTTCTACCTCTCTTCCTTGCTTTCATATGGGTTTTGCTCTTTCTTCCATTCCTGCAATATTATCTTCTCCTTTCACCAGCACCCATTGAATCCCTTTTTTTGTGGGTGACCCTTCTTACAAGGAACCATGACAAGGACATCAACCTACTTGGACCTACTTCCCCTGTTGTCTTCTTCTTATTCTCCTCCTCTTCTTCCATGACATGTTTTCTCACATATTGTATTGCTTGCATTCAAATTTGGTGTATTTAAGTGTATTCAAGTTTATACTGTTGAACATTGGAATCTGTATTGAACCTTTCAACATCAATGGAAATTTGGTTTCATTGAGCTTGATTACAACTTTGATCATAGTATTATAAAGGGCATAAAACATGTATAAGAAAATGTCAGTAATACTTGAATATATGTTAAGATTTCTGGACCTTTCGTGATTCAAATACTGTTTTGTCTTTCGGCGTGTATGTTTCTTTTACATGTCTCAAACCTACCTTCTTGTTGAAGATAAAATTTCGTGAGATGGCCCTAAAGTACTGCTATCACTCTTTTACATGATGATACGTCTACATTCTACATTTTTAGATCGCTTGTGAGAAAATACTAACAAACCCACTTTGAATAGTACTGTCAAGTGCCAAGACAATTGCTTCTAATCAAAGTGATTAAGGTTGCATTCTCTTATATACAATAAGATAGTACGCAAACCCGTGTTCTAGACCCACGTTTTAATCGCTGGAATCTTGATTCCACCTTTTATACTATGTATAATAAGATAATAAAAGTGTTTGTTGCAGTTATGAAAAATGATTATATGAGTTCATCAATATGTATGAAAGAAACTTTGATGGGCATGAACATCATCACAGGTAATCAAGCTTAGTTTTATTTATTTATTATTATATTATTATTTTAGGGATTTTAATTGTTCTTCACTCACAAATTTACATTTACCATTCAACTGAAAATCGCCGATATTAATATTTAGCCCAACTCTGCAACGACCAGTACTCTGCTGATCGGAAGTTGTAAAAACAGTCTTTAAAGTGACGGTGGTTGCATTGAGGCTAGTTTGACAAGGAAATCATTCTGTTAAGACAGTTTTAGTGTCAAATCATGGTGGTTAATTAGGAAGCAGTTTAGGGATATTTTGACTTGAGATTCACACTTCAAACTACACATCATCACTAATGTTGTCAACATGAGTGTGATTTCAGAAAAGATGGTGGATAATTGAGAGTCATGGAGCGGACCCATTTGTTGGGTGCCGCTGGAAAGTTGCAAATTCTTGGCCTTGCAAAGCCCCTTTACTTGCCTGTTCATCCTTCAAAGCAAGGGTTGATCAAAGTTTAACGTGTACTTGATGGCATCTTAATAATATTGTATTGAATAATTAAGCATCTAAGGACAGTTGCAAAAAGGAGGATTATTAGAAGGGATAGATCAGCAAGGCGAAAGTTTATTCGAGTTTTCATGGCCATTTCTTTAATTTTTTTATACGAAAAATGGTACTAAAAAGTTTCATATTCTTTAGCTCAATTTCAAATAATCCTTTTGTGATCTGAGAGAAGAAAATATTTTGCAGAAACCAACCAACGTAAGTGTGATAGAAGTCGAACTCAAATTATCCTTCCTCTTTTATGTTTGCCCTGGTCCATTTGTTCAAATCATACAAAAAAATGAGGTTTTTCTTCAATATAAACGTTTTAATACAAGCCAAAAACAAAAATCATGCTAAATATTTTTCAGGCTAGAAGAGACGGGATCAACAGTTCAAAGAAAACCGCCAAGACCAATATCCAAAGACTTGACAAACTTAAAGATCACAGACAACACCAATATCCACAGACTTGACAACACCAATGTCCATATACCGTTGTTTTTCTTTTCCTAACAAAACTACGAAGCCCACGTAACCTCGTCACATCATCCACTTGCAAGCAAAAAGCAGATAAAAAAGTTTTTTTCTGCTCTGGATCATTGCATTTGGGAATATATCATTGCCCTGAATGGTGGGGGGTACCCCAAACTTCAAAAATGAACAATTTCGTAGACAGGCTGCAGAGGTAAAATAGCTTGCACATCCAGATAAGCATCGCATTAGAAGCACCAAACTGATGGGTCACTGCCACAAAAAATGAAGTCATGCAAGTAAAAAAAGAGTAATATTCAAATGAATTTTCACCAGTAAGTGCAACCCAGAGTAGAAACTTGCATTTGCAAATAGGTCACATAGACACGAATCTGAGTGTCAGCAAGGATTGTAGCAATGGCCTCCACACTTCACTATATTTTATAAATCAAAAGAACTAGGGTAGAGGATACGTTTCTTATTCACCCAATCCGTTTATTGTAAAGATCAAAGTGCATCAGCACTTAGTAAGATGTCTACTTCATCTAGCCAACCAAAAACTCAACATGAACATTCCTTACACACCAGCATGATCATCACCATCCACATGATCCCAAACGTTTACGGTCAGGGACACAAATCCCATTCTGGCCTTCCACTTATTCTACATTAATTTTCTTCCACCTTGAATTGTCAAAGGGCTAACTATGCATTGCTTTAACTTATCTCGGCTTTCTAGCATCAAGGAATCCTTTGCATTGAACTTGTTAATACCTACGCGTAAATGGAGATGGACAAAGAACCAAATAATTGTCTCGTACTTGTACCTTAGGGCAACATAATGCCCTGTTTCCTCGAAGTGCTTGAGCATGTGTTGATTCACAAACCCACTGCATAGCACATCTTTACACATCAAACACAACCAGTTCTCTGAAGGATGTTCACATCTGCAATAAACATGAAAGGACCTATCACCATTAGACTAATACGAATATTTGCACATAGCAGCATCCTTCAGGTGCATTAACATATATCCAATCACATCTGAGAAAATCATTTACAATACATACAGTTAAGGCATAATAAAGACACGACCATTAAAGGGACTCCAAATGCATCGAAGACCTTGTTGCCCATTTCATTAATTCACGAAACAAGCATATATGTAATATGAGGACTCTGTCGACCAAATTAATCTAAGACAAGCATACACGCTTCTTAAATGACATAAAATCTCTCGTGCTTGATTCTGTAACGAGCATTAACGAGATACCACTAGCAAAGAGACAACAAATTTCGTACTTAAAAAATGTAATATTTTGCACAAATACACTCAATAATTCGCCATTCACCTAACATGCACATCAACAAACACATTGAGTTGTCGAATGGAGCCTCCACCAAAATCTGAAAGAACTTGCTTCCCACAATTCAAAAATCAAGAACCGCTTCGCTATGCGTAACAGCAGATAAAAAATACGATGAGGGGATTGACCTGGTGCAGGGAGAAGCAGGAGGGGGGACACAGTCGGCTTCAAAGGGTGAAACAGCGGCGGGAAGATGATCGCAGTGAGTCGTCGCCTCGACCCAGCCGGAGAGGGAGCCGTCCAAGTCCAGTAAAAGCTCGAGGCCAACCTCGCTCTGAGACAGAGACAGTAAAAAGAACAAAACTTTCGGTATCAGAACGAAGATGGGCATCCGACGGCATCAAAAATGGGAAGAATAAGGAATGGTGTTACCGATGAGGAGGAAGACGATGCGCCATTGTCAGCCCTTGGAAGCTCTGTAATCAGATGGGTAAATCGGACTCGGTGTTTTAGGAGGGGTCAAGAAGCAACGACCGATTCAAACCAGACTCATAACTCGTTTTAAATCACCTAAGCTGAGGTTGATTAAAATATATGTTAGTGCATTAAAAAATACACAAATTTTTTGTTGTAAATAAATAAATAATAAATTAAGCGAGGTGAAAGAAAAATTTAACAAACAACATGTTTTATGTTTTTCACAAAATTATTATAGATTAGAGTTTGTCGAGTAGAAAAAAAGTATGATGATTTGTGCCTAGTACAGATTATAAAAAAATTAATAAATAATTGTTCATAAATTTAGGGTTTAGAATTTGTAATAACTTATATATAAAAATTACGGGTGAATTGATTGAAGTGGCAATTCAAATTAGATATTTCGGGATGTGTCATATTTGGTGGCTAATTTAAATATATATTCTGATAATTTATGTCAATATATTTTTCTAACCCAAATCATTTTTTGTCATTTAAAATCAACTTGGACCCAATAACCCACCCATGCGGCCATGCAAACGCTTAACTATTTAATTATATATGTCTATTAATAGATTTATATTTTATAAGGAATATGCACAGTAAGCTTACAAGAAATCATACATGTAAAAAAAAACACTACAATAAATAAAGAGGGTGGGGGCTGTACTGATGGCTGTGCTGCAGTCTTTCAGCCGTTGGATCAAATCCACCAACGACTGAAACAAGCCCCCCATTTCCTCCCTTCTCCATCAAAAAAAAAAAAAACAGTTTTGCCGACGTCGGCCGCCACCGGCCACCGCGTCGCCGCCACCTCGGCCGACGCGACGCCACCCCGGCCGACACGACGCCACCCCGGCCGACTTAACCGCGGGGACGGGGCGGCGGATCTAGCCGCCCCGCCTCTTCCCCTGCCGGCCCGCCGCCGCCGCGCGACGCCCCCGGTCCTCCGCCCGTCACCCCGTCCCCGTCCCCGTCCCCGCCCGCCACCTAGCCGCGCCCCCTCGGCCCCGCCGCCACCCAGCCGCGCCCCTCGGCCCCGTCGCCACCCAGTCGCGCCCTCAGCCCCCGTCGCGCCCCCCTCGGCCCTAGCCGCCACCCCGCCGCGCCCCCTCGGCCCCCGCCGCCACCCAGCTGCGCCCCCCTCGGTCCCCGTTGCCACCCCGCCGCGCCCTCGGCCCTCGCCCGCCACCCCGCCGCGCCCCCTCGGCCTCCGCCAGCCACCCCGCCGCGCCGCGCCCCCGTCCCCTGTCGCCGCCGCCCACCTCGGCCGTCTCCGTGGCCGGGCATCCTTCCCGCCCCCTCCGCCATCGCTCTTGCGGCGGCGCCGACAGCAGCTCCGCCCTTTTTTTTTGATCTTGGCCATTAGATGCTAATCCAACAGCCAAGATTGTTCTCCAGCACTGGAGAACAGCAATACTTTCACCATAAATAAAACATCCACTTATTCTAGACCATTCAATCTCGTTTCAATTACGATCGTAAAAAAAAAGAACATTTGCTGTTGTTAGTCTTCAAAGTCACTCACACAACCTCCTAACCTACACGGCCAGGGAGACAATTAGCAAAAAAATTCCCAAATGAGACATGTTAAGACAATCAATTAAATTGTTAATCACATTCCTATTGCGTGGAAAAATTCACGTGATTATCATCTTCCTCATTAGAGGCAATCCCATCTTCCACGTATACCCCCAAACCGGGTCAGCAGCCTAAGATTCCGGTCCGGGTTTCAACAGCACAACCCAACCCTGCTCACTGCTCTGCCTAAACATATATATACATATATAAAGGAAAACTCCCCATCTCATGACTCATTTTACATTTTGGCATTGAACAGAGCTTTTAAAGGCATTTCGTTCAAGGTGATTGGCCTTCAAACTCGCTATCACTTCATATTTTGTCTTCCAGTTTTCGCTTTTTCAGAGTCGTGCACTGTGGTTGAGTATGTGTTATTAAACACCAATATATGAATTAGCAGGGTTGGGATGGAAGAAGTCTGGCACAAGACCGTCCTCCGCATCACCAAGCTTTGGATTAGATTTACTACTTGTCTTGGCATGCATAGGATTGGTTAGTTGTTCACTTCTTTCTTGTTTTGTTTCTTCTATTTATGTTCAGAACCATCAACTATCTTTATGTGTGAAATGGAACGTTATTAAGGTCCGAATGACGCCTAAACTATGCTTGGTTTGTCATGTGTGAAGCCTGCAACTGCACGAGGTTGTCAAATTTGAAGATCGGTAGACGCAGGCAGGTTGGTGATGGTGGCATTGGGAAATTTGGAGAAGGGCTGACGGCGTTGAGACATCAGGTCAATGCTTGTGAGTACGAGGATGTGCAGAAAATGTGGCAAATGCTACAAAGATCACCCCACAATCACCGTTGTCGCCAGAGAGAAGAAGAGAGCCGCAGTCGCCCGAGAGAAGAAGACAACGGCGATCATTGTGGAAGAGGCTTTCGGGTGCTGGGCGAGACGCAATGATGCAGACCTGAACACTGAGCTTGCTCACGGGAATAATGGTGGCTAGAAAATTGGGATGCCATACTCCTAGCATCTTACAGCCAGTACGGGGCTTGTCTCCATCCTAAATCACAAAGAATTATTAACACGTAGTTTTTTAAGAGTTCTCATTATGTGCCCTCTCAGTCATTTTAATGCAAAACAAGATGACTGCACTACATGCTATTTCCTCGACCTAGTTTTATAAAAGTTCAAAAACTCAGCACATCGATAACCAGCATGACATACAACATGCTGCAGACATGAAAAAGAATGAACAGAACCAACTATGAATTTCACAGTGAAATTCAATGCAGCTAAATGATTCTCTGGAAACTTCACCAATATTTGAGTCACTTGCTGAACAACCAGATGTGAAAAAGAGAACTTATCCCACGTTCTTAAACAAGAACATGAGGAGAAAAAATGAAAAAAAAATCCAAAACAGAGTCTTCAATATTATTTTTGACCACTTCAAAAGCCTAGATCCCAAAACCTTGATGATGTATGGAACATTCTGGCACACATACTCCCCAGGATATTACATTCAGTCCAAAGTCGGCTCCAAAGTTGGTTCCTGCCTCTTCGGAGGATCAATCTGCAAATACGTGTATGGTTCTGTTGGTTCTTCCCTGCATGAAGAAAAGAATGGTCATGAGCTTGCAAGCCTAAGTAACAAGCAACGGAATATTTTTCTTGATAGAAAACAAACCCAGGTTTTGAGCGCATGCATTGCCAAAACAACCTAAATGGCCCAGGTACTGTCTTGAAAGGATTTCCTTCAAAGCAGGCCTACAGAAGAACAGCATTCCTTATTTTACAATTGTTCAAAATATATTCAACAACAGATTAAAGAGCTAAAAAGATATATTATGGATTGAGATTAAATAGATTTCAAAAACAGAAAGATTTTGAAGTGTGACATCTATGAAGCTCAATAACCATTTGCCATCGATGGCTTATTACAGTTATTTATTACTGCTGAGCAGTTCATCTCACATATTAATGACATCCTCTGAAAACTCGACTTTTATCTCTTCCAAAATTTGCTCTCACTGCCTGTTTGTATTCTCGCGTAATCAAAAGTTATTCCATGTCCTCTTCACTGGTTCTTAAATTATGATAACAGATACCAAGTCAAAGAAGATACTGCATACTTGACCAGGTTTGAAACGTGAAAAAAGGAATTCCTGCATATACCAAGCTCCTAGTTTTATCACTTATGAATTGCACACTATATGGCTTGTATATCATTTCGTGCCATATAAGATTAATACTAATGCCGGCAAGTTTCATGGCCAAGATAGAAAGAAAAGGAAGCTCTCATTAACAAACAAGAGTTTCTGCATCTGAAATAGGAGAAAAGAATACTAGCACTGACGCTTTATCTACCCATAAAAGGCATTAGACGATTGGCACACACTCAGATTACATGACTTCAAACAGAAAATAAACAAAATAAACCAAGTAAACAATAGCCGTATCATTGTCAGTAAAATACTTTATTACACGCTCACTGATTCCATCAAATTAAGATGGATGCACAGATGACAGTAGTTAGAGGCGAAGCAGTGATACTATCCACAACAATCACTAACAGAATTACAGTGGACTCTCATAGGAGGTCAAATATGGTATATGCCCTGGACATTTATGTTTAAAGAAATAAGAATAATAACGTAACACATAAAGCAACATCCCCGTGAGTTACCCTACATCAAGCTTTCAGATGCACGCAAACTTCAATTCCATCTCAAATACAACTTCCCCGCAAGGAGAGACAATATGGAATATAGTGCTCAATTATTTGGTACTTCAAGTGCTACTGTAAAATATAAACTACATGGGGTCTATCATTTACATGATTAGCTTGATTTTAGAAGCAAAGACTTCTTCCGATGTTAATGCCTAACACTCAAACGCTAGCATCGAAAATAACTATTCCAGCCAGCATCTTAAACAACAACATAACATCCAAAGAAATACATTCAAAGTATTGCAATATATGTGGATGCATAGAAAATAAAATTACACCACATCCCACCTTAAAAACATACAAAACAAGCAAAAAAAGGTAAGCATCACTAGACAACCATTCACTTGTGCTAATCTCAAAGCAACGTAGCTTACAGAAACAAAAAACATCATTAATACAGTATAAAGTGATTGTAATCCCTGCACGGGCACTATGCATAAAACGCAGCTACCTAGCCAAAGATCATCGTAGAAAAATGAGCATTTATGAAAAATCCAAAATTAATAGTATGAAGAGTATGCTTATCGGACCATTGCGAATCACTATATTTTCAGATTAAACAAAAAAGAAAAAGAAATATATACGAGGGAAACCTGGATGACATCTTCGGCTCTGTCGTTACATCTGTGGGGAGTAGGCTGTCGGGTATCACCCTCGGGGAGCCCCCATGGACTGTCCCTTCTTCGAACTGGCGCCGGCGTATTGCTCATCTCCTGCTCGTCTCCGGCGGCGGCGCTCCGGATAATGCGGCAGCCGACGGTCTGTCGGAGCGGCTAGGTTGTAGTTCCAGGGATTAATCGGTCTGGGGGTATACAATTCTGCCGTTAGTGGAAACTAATTGTCCACCGGCCCTGGAAATTGCTTTTCGTGGAAATTATATTAGTGAGAATTGCACTTGTCATTAGCCAAATGGCTCTTGACATCATATGAAATTGGTCAACAAAATTTGGTTCCCATCTATTTTTTTAATTGCTGAAAATGTTGCAATCACTATTGGCACATAAAATTCACAATTATTCGTCTATAATCTGATTGAACAGAACATAAACAAAATTGTACTCAGCAATTATAAAAAATTAAAGATAAATAAAACATACATACAATAAGGCAAACAACCAATCCTTTAAACATAAGATCTGACACCAATCTCATGCAGTTATAATAACCATGAATTAATAATATGGATACCAACTATCACCTTCAATTACAAACATTTTAAAAAATACATACCAGCATAAATCAATTACATAAGAAGCCAATTATAATAAAACAACACCATAATAACATCCAATAAACAAAAGACAAACCATGCATGGATCTAGAAGCAAAAAATTTTATGAAACGTTGACCCGTAATAATCCTCTAAAAATTAATCAAACACTTAGATAATTTACAAATGTATGATTAGAGCCTAAATCAAGTCATATGATTCACAATATCTAAGCTACTTTTTATTTATTTAAAACCACACAATGTGCAAATTGCAAATATTTAATTAATTATAACAGCAAAAAAATGATAATATTTCAAGTAGGTAAGACAACAAAGGTGCTAATATCCGCAACAATAAAATTACTTAGAAGCGCTCGCTGGGTCAAGGGGTTGAGAGGGTGATAAAATTGTCACTAAAGTCGTCGATAGCATGCGACATGGTGTCTGTACCTACAAACATAGGAAATGTTATATCCAACCGTGTAATCATTTCCAACACATGGACATGATTTATGGTTATTACTTATTTCAGAAGAAAATAGGTAGAATGTGTTGTCTAGGTGCGACTAAGGTGTCCAATGCGAAAATCGGAATTAGGTTTCCGGCCGACAAATAGTGGGAAATGCGCACCGGATCAGAAGACCCAAACCCCGAACCCGCATTA
Source organism: Piper betle (assembly GCA_033002965.1). Classification (NCBI taxonomy): domain Eukaryota; kingdom Viridiplantae; phylum Streptophyta; class Magnoliopsida; order Piperales; family Piperaceae; genus Piper; species Piper betle. Next base: position 56,306 of record JAURVB010011058.1, read on the forward strand.
GTCCCTTCCATCCACCACCTCCGTTGGCCCCTCCTCGCCGGACGAAGGCAATGCGAACCATTGAAGCAACGACAGAAAGCGGGCCTCGGCAGCGCATTGGCGGCAACGCGATGATGGAAAAGATTTGTGGCGCGCAAGCAATGGAGTGGATTGTCGAGCTTGATAACGGCCTGCGATCTCAGAAACCAGGCCACTTTTTTAAGCTTTGCAATTGGTAGGTATTGATCGATTGGTAGACTCGTGAAAATCTTAACTTTGCTATGCATTTCTCAGTGGGGCTGTTCATAGCGCGGGCTGAGGGTTTTTTTATTTTGTGTTTGAGCTGAGCCAATTAATTAGTATTTGAGTCGATTTGAGTTCGTGCTAGCTTAATTTGTATTTATTTATAGTAATTTATATTTAAATTATATGAGGATAACTCAAAATGGCATGTAAAATAATAGAGTCATACATATTCTTATTTAGTTATTTTTTTATATCTTGCTGTTTTGTAATTATAATTAAATTCCTAGAAAGAAATCTAATATTTATTTAGTCCAAATTTAATTTTTTCTATAAAATATCGACTTCCAGTCAAGTCAAGTCAAGTCAAATCGAGCAGGCATAGGCTGAAGCAAGCCTCATTTAACTTCAAGTCAAGCTTTGAATCAAGCTTTTCTCTAGTCACACATGAGACAAATCGAGTTTACTCGAACTTTGAATTGGACTACTTTTCCCTCACTGGTTGTAATTGGTTGTGACAAATCCTCTGGATTCTATTTGTTGGTCATATCAAGCCATTAAAGCTGTGACACAAATTGGTTGCAAGCTTAAAGAATTGAGCAAAGAGCTACCGATTACACTGGCCATATCAAACATGTTTAATTTGGTGCCTGGAGAAAATAGGCTGTTTGCCAACACTATTTTTCGTTGGCTTGCAGATGCATTTCAGGGGGTGATAACCATATAAGAGCTTGTATATTAAAGATATTCTTGTTAGAGTCGAAGCAGTGTACGAGGACTGATGAGCAGTATAGTGGTATATTAGCAAAGCATCGAGTACCAAATTATATTTGGAGTTGATTAGGAGGGTGAAGACAGCTTATGACACTGGTGATATCGAATCTACAGCTATTGTTCTGCGTCTCTTTGGTGTGCTGAGTGGAGGTTCCTATTCTAGTCACAAAGAAAGCTTATAAGGTGCTGTATTCTACGGTTCAAGATTGTTACTAGCTGATGATTTTATTGGGTAATTAGCTGCAATTGATAGAAGTTAGTACTATTTGATGTTTCTCCTTGATCTGTCATCCTGTACATTTTCAGTGTGGTCAACCTATGGAGATTTAAATTGGTAGTGGTTGGGGGTCTTTTTGGGTGTCTTGTATATCTAAACTTTATTTAGTGTATCCTCTGTTTCTTTTATGAAAGTATGGTGATGGAATATGACTTGAGGTTGTGTATCCATGAAATGCAACTATTGCCTTTGTATGAAACAGACTAGGATACAGAAGTTAGCTTATCCTGCCCTTTTTATGGCTGCAAATATTTGTCACTTGAGAGAGGCTTGTAAATTTAGTGCTCGCATATTAATCAATTCTATAGTTTCTTGGCAGGCTGGTAAAAACTGATTATGGACTCCCGATCTGAGGAACTTGTGATTGAATTCTTGCCTCCTTTGACAAAATTGGCTTCCAGGTCAGTTTCCTTGATTCCTGAACAGGTAATATTTTTTGTAATCCTTACTGTCAATTGCATGAGATGATTTTTTATAAATAAAAAAATGGTAAATGGGCATCTTAGAGAATGTATGTTGGGAGATAAGATGAATGGTTTAGAATTGTGACTAAAAACTCCATTTCCAACCTGCAAGCGACTGTATAACTTTTTAAATTAGTCCTTGATGAGCTGAATCTTTTGGGCCGAGCAATGTTGAACATGCTACTACAAATTTGTGCATTTCTTTTTACAGGTAGAATTGTTGCTGTCATTTTTCATCCAAAACCTGTTGCTGTTTTGTCCGTGAAGGCTCTGAAGTGTTTGCAGTTTCTTGCGGATGAAGGAATCTCTAATTTTTTCCTTCAGACTGATACAATTTCAAATTGTTCTGGATGATAATCATTATTCCAACAAGCTACAGTGTGGTTCACTACAGATTTTGTGTATGGTACTGTGGTTATTTCTGCTATTCACCTTTCCTTTTTACCTTGGCTGCTTTATGAGAACTACTTTTAAGAATTATTTTGTATTTGCAGATCTTCTCTTGTGTGGCATTGAGTCTACCTTCCATCAATGTGGCAGAACTGGTTATTTGAACTGCTAAAAGCTGTGCCAAATCTTGGACTTCTTATAAGAGTTGCTTAGCTTTTAGTTTTCTTGTTGAATTAACAGTTTATATTACGAGAAACATGGGAAGTCAACCGCTTCATGAGGCTATGTCATCATCAGATGATCACATGCTTTTGGGAGGGACGGTAATAGATGCTGACTTTGTTGTCAGTCATAGTGATCTTTCACCTCTTCCAGGGTTTGTCTCTTCACTAATCTTGAATCACCTAACCATGCTGGTGAAAGAATTGAAAGGACCAGATAGAAGGAATTTTAGTTTTTCTGTATTACAGTGGCAGTATTTGCTTAGTCAGTGTATACGAATTGTTCAGGAGTACTCTATATTAGCTGGTGAGTTACTGGATGGAGTTAAAGCTGTAGCAGAAGTTATGGTGAATAGAGATGACAATCCTGAGGTTGTTATTGCATATTCTCGTGGAGATAACAGTTCAATGGGCACAAATTCAAATGCTTTTTGTGGTGACGGTTCCATCTCTCCTCCCCTTTCTGGTGAAGATGAGAACCCTACAATTTCAGAGCTTGCATTGTATATCTGCAGGTTCCTTGGTGATTTCCTTGAGACATTAGATGGCAAGAACATTTTTACTAGTGAGATAGCGCAGATGGTGAGATCTCTTACTGGATTTATTTGCCAAGGTGGAACACTTAATTCAGGTACTTGCTTCCTTTACTTTCTTCAGTTAGAGACCAACCTTATGGGTCATTCTTTGAGAGTGAAAAGGGAACAGAATCTGACATGGACAAAAGTATGATTGATTTAGCTACCACTTCTCCAATAGTAGTTGGGTGCAGCATGAATGTGCAATACTCAGTTGTGCAAAAAAGATGTTGGCAGCTGCTGATTTGTGGAGAGTTTACAGAACTGGTGTATATGCTGCATGTCAGAGTTCTTGGTTCACAGCTACATTTACTTTTAATATGTTGACAAAAAGAGTGAAATCAAGTGCTTATTCTAATTGTTTAAATGCTTTGGCGATGTTTTCTGGTGGTGAATGTGAAATTCTTTTGCTTCTTTATCCAGTGTTGGGATTTAGACTCATGAATGGGATGTGTACACAGGAGCATAGTATGAAAGTCTGATAAGTTGGCCGAAGAAGCTGATAGGATGAACGAGAACTTCAATGTGCTAGAATATCGTTCAAAACTTTTGAAGGCATTTGCCAGAGTTTGTGCTGGGGAGGAAATCCTGGTACAGGCCATTACTTTGGATGGGCCTCCCTATTTTCAGAGCTGGTTTTTAAAGCTACGTGTAAAGTTTCTTCAAAATATGATAGACCTCAGTGGGCTTTTAGATATTGAACATTGGTCTGCTTGTTATTGCTGATGAAAATTTGGTAATGAAATCTTCATTGATGGAGCAGAAACTAGCAAAGGTGTCTTCTCAATTTTATAGTTTAGCAAAAGAGTTTGATATTTTTGGCACATTCTTTATGGACATTGATTATAAAAGTTATACAAGTTTTGCAAGGGACGCACTTATTTGCTATCTTATGGCATTTTCTGTTGCATGTATGCCACAGTTTCCAGTGAAGAGTTTAGGGTATGGACAAATGAAAAGCTAGTGTCTGATGGCACGAGATTTACATGCCCGTTTATGTCATGTAGGAAAAGATATTTGCACGGATCTTCAAAAATTTTGGCTCCAAATCTGGAGAATAGTGGTTGCAAACCCAATTTGGTTTACAAAATCTTGCACGGGTGCGCATTGAGAGAGAGACCCTATCTCTTTGTAAGTTTGCTGTAGAAAGAGTTGTCAAACTCCGTGATAAAGCTGATGAAGGGAATAAGGATGGAACTTGCCCTGTCAGAGTTTCGCAACTTCAATGACTTGTCTATCTAGATTGGGAACGAGGGTGATGTATGTACCTTTCCAGGCACCTAAATACTTCTTTAAAGTGCGGTAAGCAACAAAACTTATTTAATCATTGTCTGATTTGGTTTAAATGAATCCAAGTAATTTCTCTGAATATGTATTGTTCATTGTCAGATAGGCAACAAGGAAAATCGCAAGTTGATACAATGACACAAGCTATCTTGATTCATTTCTGTGTGCAATATTTGATTTTTTACTCTTGTATCGTGAATGCTTTATTAGGCCCAGCATGGGAGCAGAGCTCTTTATTTTCAGCGCTGATGCCAAGAACTCAAGGGAAGTGTCTGTTCTACTCGGCTCTCACCTGTCTTTGAATCTTTGTATCCAACTGAGGAACAAATTTAAGGACTGTCCTACTCAAATGCGTAAGATTTTCTGTCTTATTGGCGCTAATCGAGAAGCCATGGAAAGCCATCAGCCAAAGACAACAAATCGGCACACATGGAGTACTGTCAAAATGGCAACAGAATTGCATGAAGAACTACCGCTACACATAATCCGGGCTAGAATGCATGAAGCAACAGGTGAAGGCATGGCGATTGCATTTGTATCATTTAATCTTAATGATAGGGGGCAAGGATTCTCTACTTGCTTGTTTGATGTTTCACCTTTTCCTCCTGGTTCTTACAAATTACATTGGTGTAGTTGTTGCATAGACAACATTAGTTCTCTTTGGAATTTGCTTCTGTTGAATTCTGATCTTATGATTAATGTAAGAAGACCTTAAATTGCTTCATACCATTGTTTGTGTAGCTCTTCATATATTTCCACGTGAATTATGATATGGCCATGAACCTCCTTCTAGCTGTAAGCCTGACTATTACTTAGTTTCGAGTATGGCGTGCAAAAATGTAAGAAATGTGAAAAATTTTCATTATAACTTACGAAGGTTGAAAATTGCAACTTGATAGGTGCTCTTGTATGTTCCCTTTGAATCTCAGTGATTGCACTCTTTCATGATAAGCACACACTAGTGGCCAGTGGTTGTCTTTTGGTAAAAGGAGACCATAGCTATTCGCTTAGCAGCATAGTTTTTTTACGACAGTTAGCTTCATCAACGGTCAGTGAATAGCTGTGAATGGAACGCTTTTTTAACGAAATTCATATTCTTTGTGGGGGGGGAAGTATATCCTCTCACAGAGTTGTGAGTTATAAGTATAATAACTTTTAGAAAGGGTCGGGACTGCTATTGAATAATCTACCTTTTAGCAAGGGTGGAAGGGTTGCACTCGTAGCTGAATAGCTATCATCATACTTCTCGAGAAGACAATTATTGACTGCTTCACGGTACCAAGGTCGAGTTAGCTCTACTCTCATAATTATATAATTATACTTAATTTCCCCTCACCTTAATTTTCCCCTCACCCGATGATATCAAAATTTTATTCTCATTTCTCCTAAAAACTCTAGTAAAATTACTCTAATTGAGAGTGAGTTACTCTTGAGTATAGAGTGAATTAATTAATGAGTTGTATGGTAGTAACAATAATAATGATAATAATAATAGTTGTAACAGATGAAATAGTACCAATTAAGGCTGCTAACCGAACGAGCCGAGTTCAGTTTATGTTCGAAATTTGCTTGAACTCGACTCGAGATTGAACGAGTTTTAAATATATATACTCGTAATCGACTCAAATATTTTTTATGTTATTCGATTTCGGCTCGAGCTCGATACCCTTAAATTATTTAATTTTGAAGAGCTTCAAATCAGCTCGATTATCGAATTAAAAGTAACTTACGAAGCTGACTCACTCAATTAACAACCGTACACTAATAATCGTAATAATTAAAGAGTTATTATATACAAAAAATACGTAGAGCTATTTTATATATAGTTTATGGTTATTCCATCCAATATCCAATAATAGTTTTATATAGATGGGCCCATGGACGCCTTCCCTCCATCATTTATTCCTTAGGCCGCGCGGGATACAGCCAGGGCCAAACCCTAATCCCAAAGGCCGTGGCTGCTCCTCCTTCCACCCGTGGCCGTTCCCGCGAGATCGTACCTCAAATCTACTGTCGGTGGAGGTAAAGATAGTTTCTCTTCAATCCGATCGAAATCGGGAATGTTTCGTTGGGGTTGTCCTCCCCAATGGGAGTTCGGCGTGGTCGTTTCATCCGTGGAGCTGATGGTGCAGATTCATCTGTTGGCATTGGGTTCACCTGGAATTGTTTCGTTGTTTTGTTTCGGTTCTTTCGGTGCGATTGTAGTTCGTCTTTGTTTCTGATATGGGTTTGCGTTGTTTTTTTTGCAGGAAACTAGGTTTTGTTGACGATGGCGACGTTTGCGAAACCAGAAAACGCTCTCAAGCGGGCGGAAGGTTCGTTCTTGTGCCTACTTTACTTGTACCTCTTTTGATTACCTCCATTGTCGTCTACAAGTACGAATCTTTGGGTGTTACAAGCTGACTATTATGCGGTTTTTCTACTTTATCATATGCTAACTTTGCTGAACTAATAAGTTTTCATGGATTATAATTGAGTGCGCCGGTGTGATGGAAATGTGTTTATTAATCGGTTTATATATCTAGCAGGAAGAAACATAATCAAATGTTTGCTTGTTTTTGCTGCTTTCATGCAGAATTGATCAATGTGGGCCAGAAACAAGCCGCTTTGCAAGCTCTTCATGATGTTATAACGTCGAAGAGGTATCGGGCGTGGCAAAAACCACTCGAGCGCATCATGTTCAAATATGTTGAACTGTGCGTGGACTTGCGGAAGGGCCGATTTGCAAAAGATGGTCTAATTCAGTATAGAATTGTTTGCCAACAAGTGAATGTCTCTTCCCTGGAAGAGGTGATTAAACACTTTATGCACTTGTCGACTGAGAGAGCCGAGCAGGCCCGGAGCCAGGCCCAGGCCTTGGAGGATGCACTAGATGTGGATGATCTTGAAGCTGATAAGCGACCTGAAGACCTTATTATGAGTTACGTGAGTGGTGAGAAGGGAAAGGACAGATCAGACAGGGAACTTGTCACTCCTTGGTTTAAGTTTCTTTGGGAGACATATCGGACTGTTCTTGAGATTCTGCGCAACAACTCTAAACTTGAAGCTCTTTATGCTGTAAGATTGTTTTCATCTCTATTAATTTTTTGAGTATCAGCAGAGGCTGATTTATCTTTCTATTAGTATTTAGCAAAATTGTTGACTGTAAACAATGATTTTATTTGTTTTTGCGTGGGTTTTATGTCTAACTGTATATGTGAGTTATCAATTTGTTATACAAACTTCTATCCATATATGGGATGTTGAGTAGATGATCACGATTTAAACTGAATTTTCATCCTTAATTATTTTAAAAAATTGGCAAATGCTTTTCTAGTTGAAATTTAAATTTTCATTTTCCCCATTTATTCAGATGACAGCACACAGGGCATTTCAATTTTGTAAGCAATATAAGCGAACCACTGAGTTCCGCAGGCTCTGCGAAATTATTAGGAATCATCTATCTAATCTCAATAAGTACAAAGACCAAAGAGACCGGCCAGACTTGTCTGCTCCAGAAAGCTTGCAGTTATACTTGGATACAAGGTTTGAGCAACTTAAGATAGCTACAGAACTTTATCTCTGGCAGGTGCGTAACAAAGTGAACGTTCCTCGATTTTTTTGCATGGAATTGTCAATCGAGCTGTTTTCCCATGCTTCATGCAGGAAGCTTTTCGGAGTGTTGAAGACATCTATGGCTTGATGTCCATGGTTAAGCAGACCCCAAAATCTTCCTCGCTGGTGGTTTATTATGCTAAATTAACTGAAATATTCTGGGTTTCAGACAGTCACCTCTACCACGCCTATGCATGGTTGAAGCTATTTGTACTTCAAAAAACCCATAACAAGAAATTAAAGCAGGAAGCTTTACAACTTATTGCCTCTTCTGTGTTATTGTCTGCTCTGTCAGTGAGCCCTTTTGATAACTCTTGTCGGGCCTCTCATATGGAGCTTGAGAATGAGAAAGAGCGCAATTTGAGAATGGCTTCTCTTATAGGATTTAACTTTGACCAGAAGCGCAGTGGCAGAGAAGTGGTATTAAATGTTCCTCTCTGTATAATGATATTTATGTCTTAAATTCTTCCGCTTATTCTTCTCATTCAAATATTTTTTTCCAGCTATCACGATCATCGTTGCTGGCTGAAGTGGTATGATTATGTTTATTTTATCTAATTCTTGTTAAACATTATTTAGTTCAGCTAATATCTTGTTTGTAGATTGCGTTATAGTTCTGTTTTTGCTTATCTTTTTTAAAAAAAAGAGTAGTCAATCCACGGATTTGCAATTGACGCTACTAAGAAACATTCATGTTGTAAAGCAAAAGATTATATTGCATTTTCATTACCTATGTGAAGCAAAGTACAGTGTTCTTTTGTTTTCACTGTATATTTCCAAGAGTATCAATTGATTATATGTGAAAATCCATCTCAGGTTTCGGAAGGAGTTATGAGATGTGTTCCCCAGGAAGTGAAAGACCTTTATCATCTTTTGGAGCTAGAGGTTCTTCCCTCGGAGCTTGAATCAAAGGTTCAGCCACTTCTTACCAAAATATCAAGCATTGGTGGGAGGCTGGCCTCAGCTTCATCTGTTCCTGAAGTTCACTTGGCAAAGTATGTGCCAGCTTTGGAAAAACTTGCAACCCTGAGGGTGCTGCAGCAGGTATTCCTTAATCCTTTTGTGCTATTAATATCACTTGCAGTTGATTTCTCTTATCTCTTTGGTCTTTGCAATTCAGGTCTCTAAGGTGTATCAGACGATGAAAATTGAAGTATTATCACGAATGATTCCCTTCTTTGAATTTTCTCAAGTTGAAAAAATTGCTGTGGATGCTGCAAAGCATAACTTTCTTGGAATGAAAGTCGATCACCATGAAGGCGGCGTTTTCTTTGAGAACATGGTATGCATCTCCATAAAAGAACTTGCATCCTTGTGATGTTACTTATGAAATTTATCTTTCTATGACTTCTGATGAACACATATAAGTTTTACTAAAATAGGCTAATATAATGAGGTATGGATGATATAATTTGTTAAATCTGTGTTTATATCAGGATCTTGAATCCGATAATCTTCAACACCATCTTGCTATCCTTGCTGCAAACCTCAACAAAGCTCGAAACCTGATAATTGCTCATCTGAAAAAAGACTCAAAGGTGGTTGACTCTATACCTGATCTTGCGGAGATTGTGGACAAGGAGCACAAAAGACTTCTTGCCCGCAAGTCAATTATTGAGAAGCGGAAGGAAGAACAAGAGCGGCAAATGCTGGAAATGGTATCTTTCAAAGCTCAAGCGGTTTGGAGTGAGAATTTTCCAAGTGGATGTTTGGCCACTCACTTGTAGTATTTTATACTGGCAGGAGCATAAACAAGAGTCATTAAGAATTGAACACCAAAAAATTCTTGAGGAGGCTGAAAAGAAGAGATTGGAATCTGAATCAAATAAGAGAAAGCAGCTAAGAATCCAATTGGAAATTGAGGAGAGAGAACTTGAAGAGGCTCAGGCTTTACTTCTGGAAGCGGAAAGGCGCAGTAAGAAGAAAGGAAAAGGCCCATTCTTGATGGTGTAAGTTTTGGGATTGTTGTTTTTTGCTTGTTACTATTGTTGATGTAATATTTATGCTATTCTTGGTGGTTGGTGTCCCAGGAAAAAGTCACGAGGCAGACCCTCATAGATATGGCCCTCAATGAGCAGCTTAAAGAGCGGCAAGAAATGGAGAAGAAACTGCAGAAACTTGCGAAGACACTTGATTATATGGAGAGAGCTAAGAGGGAAGAGGAGGCACCTCTGGTAGAGGCAGCCTATCAGCAGCGTATTGTTGAAGGAAAACATGTTCATGAACAAGAGCAATTGGTTTGACTTGATTTTTCAGTGAGATAAGTTATTGGTTACCGTGTATACTGCTATGAAATATTTTAATAATAATCATCTTGCTTTGCAGAATGAAATTGAACTTAGCAGGCAGCATCACGCCGGAGATTTGCAGCAAAAGTATAGACTTTGCAGAATGGTGGACAACAAGGTCTCACTCTCTAACCCTCTTCTTCCGGTCTTGCATTTTCTCGACCACTCATTCTATTACTTATAGTCCATTTATGTGCCCATGTTCTGCACTAATTTAAACTCTTGATATTTTTGCAGACCATGTTTGCTCAGAGAATACTCAGCCAGCGTGAAGGTGAGTATAGAAGGTTGAGGCAAGAGAGTGAGGAACGCATCCAGCAAATTCGTGATGAGCAAAAGCGAGATAGGATTGCACGAAGAAAATTACTCTTCTACTTGAAAGTTGAGGAGGATAGATTGACTAGATTGCGTGAAGAGGAAGAGGCTCGTAAGTGTGAAGGTATGTTATTTGCTGACCTGTCCACTGTTGGAGTAAATCATCACCGGGACTTTTTAACATAACGCAATGTTATTTAGGATTTTTGTAAGTCGATCAGATATGCAATGACATTTGCATTGCTGTCCCATTGGTCAAAGTCAGTCGAGGATAAAAATTTTCATACTGAAAGTGGAACCTTTTGTTACCCTTGATCTTCTGCGATGTTTATTTTTTCATTGAACTGATCTTGATTCCTTTTCACTGTTTGTTCTTGCAGAATCTGAAAGGAAGAAGAAAGAAGAGGCTGAGAAGAAGGCCTACCTGGATAAGGTTGCCGAGAAGCAAAGACAAAGAGAGAAGGAACTGGAGGAGAAAGAATTGCAGAGGAGAGAGATGCTACTTGGAAAATCAGCTGATACGCACCCAACAGAGCCAACTAATGCTGCTCCACCAACTGCTGCTCCGGCAGCTCCTGCAGGTCCTGCTGCTCCTGCCCCATCTACAGGAAAGTATGTACCTAGGTTCCGCAAGCAAGGGGCTGATAATGCCCCGGCAGCTCCACCAGCAACTGAACCTGATCGGTGGGGACGTCATGGTGATCGACCACCACAGGATGGTAGATGGCGTTCTAGTAATACCTCTAGATCGTCTTCCTCCTGGTCGTCCGCAAGGCGGCCCTGATAAGTTTATTCTGCATTTTTGGTTTTATTCTCTTATGGTTGCAAATTTTATTCCCTTTTGGTTTTCCTCCTGTCTTCCTCCCCCATTATGTTGTATGACAGTAATTGAAGTTTTGTAGAGAGAAAAATAGAGATAAGTCGACCTCGGTACTGTGAAGTGGTCAATGTGTGATTTGTATTGTTTTTGCTTCGTTCAGAAGATGAATTTGCTGACTCTTTTAAGTAGTGTTTACCCTTGGGTATTAAGAAAACTGATGTTAATAGTACTATCCACGCCAGCAGTTTTTCCCCCAAATATTTTCACTCCCACGAATGTTCTCCACTCTCGCATATTTGTTCAAATTCTTCATACTTATCAATCGACACTTACATGCTAATTGAGAATTAATGATCTATAATTTCATAATATTAGTGATTGAATATAGCCATCGTGCTTGGACACTTATTCCTTATTAACTAGTTGTTTGCCCTCACCATATGCGGCCTGATATAATTTTTAGCTATTTACTATTCTCGTATTTGACAATTCTCGAGTGAATTAAATTTTAGCATTAACTTAAATTGATTTAGAATATAATATAATTCAATTAACTGTTTTTTGTATAATATTTAGTTTTATTATTTGATTTGTATTATAATTGATATTTATTTATTATAGTCTTGTGCATTATACCTATTTTTAAA
>JAURVB010011059.1:0-45368 GCA_033002965.1 Piper betle
CCCCCCCATCCCACAGCCCCGCTCCCTTTCCCACTCTGCCAGCCCGCCACCGCCGACCAGCCAGCTGCTGTTGCCCAGCCCGCTGCCGCGCCCCGGCCCACCATGTTCCCCCCCACCGGCCACCTTTGACCCCTCCCTGTTTCCCCTTCCCCCTGCCCCCGCCCCCGCCCCGTTGCTGTCGAGCATCTACCCGGGTGCTCATTCGACCGCACCGCTAGGGCCGCACTTCACCCACTCCCCTGCCCTGTTTCAACTATCCCTCCTCCCCCCCCCCTAGTTCCATCTCCCCCTACTGGCCCGTTTCCCACCCCCTCTCCACTTGTTTCGCCCCAACCCCACGCTGGTGTCACCTACAGCACCGCTGACGGTGGCGCGAAAAACTGGGGCGGGGGGAGGGAGGGTGGAGAGGGCGGGGAGGAAGGGGTGATGGCTTGTAATAAAAACTTGACTCGCTCCCAAGTCAATATTATGAAATAAATATTAAAAATAATTTTAAAAATAAAATACTATAAAATAAAAACTTGACTCGCTCCGACTCGAGTCCATATTACAAAATTGATTTTTAAAATTTTTTAAAAAATATAATACAATAAAATAAAATTTTGATTCGTTCCCGCACGAGATCGAGTCAAGTTTTAATTACAAAATAATTTTTTAAAAAAATTAAAATAATTTATTTAATGGTATTGTATTTTATAAAAAAAATTTAATATTTATTTCGTAATATTGACTCGGGAGTGAGTTAAGTTTTTATTACGAAATTGCCATTGCCCCTTCCACCCCGCCCTCCTCATCCTCCCCTCCCCGTTTTTCGTGCCCCCGTCGGCGGTGCTGTAGGTGATGCTGGCGTGGGGTTAGGGAGAAACGGGGCGGCAAGGGGAGACTGTGCGGGGTGGGGGCGAAATTGGGGGAGGGGGGTTGAAACAGGGCAGAGGGGAGGGTGGTTGAAACAGGGCAGGGGAGGGGTGAAGTGCGGCCCTGGCCGCACGGTTGGATGGGCACCCTGGTAAAGCCTAGCGGCAACGGGGTGGGGCGGGGGGAAGGGGGAAACAGGGAGGGGGCTAAGGCGGCCGGTGGGGGGGGAACAGGGCAGGTGGGGCGCAGCGGCGGGCGGGGCAGCGGCGGCTGGTGGGTCGGCTGTGGCGGGTGGGAAGAGGCGGGAAAGGGAGCGGGGCTGTGGGCTGGGGGGAGAAGGATGGGAGAGCCGTTGGATTTTATTCCAACGGCTCCCTTCCATGCGCTGCCAATCAAGGCAGCGCATAGGTGCATTCTTTTATATATATATATATATATATATATCTATTGATCCAGATGCAACATGGGAAGTGCCGAAGTGACGCCAGAAGGAACAAGATATAAATACATCACTTGAAAAAAAGAAAATGAAAAACTATACACATATCATCCTATCTAGTCCATAGACAACAGATTGTCAAGTGTTATACATATACTAGTTTTGAGAGGGGAAACTTGCAATTTAAAAGACACCACAAGGACAAAATTTGAGAAGTGCCAATGAAATTTCAACTCATAAAAAAATGAAATGTGAATGAGTTTTACCGTTGAACGGTACTGATCGGCAGTGCAAGCAGCACGACAACCAGTGAAGACATGGCAAGGAAATCTATGTTTAATTGTTCGCCGTAAAATAGCATGCAACCAAAATAATAGTTAGTAAGAGTATATTTGGTTTAATCAGGTTATATCTGGTTCAATCAAACTATAATATTATCAATAAATATTTTATTAGACATTAAAAATAGTTTTTGTCAATATATGTAATTAAATACTATTAAAATACCATGGTTTTCAACAACAAAAGAAATCAATCTTGTAAATTTTTAAATTAAAAGACAAGTATAAATTTGGTACAAAGAAGTAATTAAATTGTACTGAGTTTGAATACAAGATAAAATTGACGGTTCGATACGATATTTAAAATTGTGGGACAGATGGAAAATGTATATGTGGTTTTTAGGGATGGTGAGAAAGAGCTGGACGTGGAGCATTGGTAAACAAAGCTGGATGTCAAGCTATGGCCAATCACACTAAATTATTAGCCAGCTCATCATGAGCTAAGAAAGCCCAACAAAATTTGGCTCAACTCATTTCATGATCACCGCTTGTCCAATATTACTCATTTTGGCTACATAGCAAGTTTATATAATCTAGGTAGGGCTGCTAAACAAGCGAGTGAGCTGAGCTCAACTTGTGTTCGATCTTGGCTCAAATAATTCGAAGTTCGTTTAAATTCGACTCGAGATCAAACGAATTTTGAATATACATGATCAAGTTTTACTCGAATATTTTTTATGTTATTCGTGCTCAACTCGAGTTTGAATACACTTTAACTATTTAATTTTAAAGAGCCCGAACCATGTTCGTTCGTGAGCTCGAAACCGGCTCGATTATAAAAAGAATGCACCATATATTCAACTTAAATAGCTCTCATCTAAGCTATCTCACTACTTTGTTATTATATTGTATATAAATAAATATAATTACTTACAAAAAAACTTATTAGTGTATATATATATATATAAAGACTATATTATTATATTATTTTATCCAATCGAGTTTAAGTCAAGCTACGAGTCGATTTCGAATCAAGTCAAATACTGTATTACTCAAACTCGACTCGAAGGATTCGAATTCAAGCTCGAACATTTAAATATCGAGTTTCAAGTTGAGTGGAGCCAAACCAAATACCAAATGTGCACGAGCTGGCTCGCTCAATTAGCAACCCTAAATCTAGGGTTGTTCATCGTCGGCCGAGTTTTGCTAGGTTTAAGCTCGTTCCTATTTGACTTTGAGTCTGAGTTAAGCTTATTTATATTCAAAGCCCATTTGAGTTTGAGTCGGGTTCACCCATACTCAAGTTGTATTCACTAATGTATATTTTATATTAAAATTTTATTTTAAGATCCAAGATATCTCAATTTATCAGAGTTTTGTGTGTGCAATGGTATAACCGTGTATACAAATTTAATATTGTCACCTTAAAATTGTAATTATGTTACAATATTCCTTTAATATTTCGGTTAATTTTTCTATCGAGAATTTATTAATTATATCTAAAAAGTTATTTTATATGTAAAATATCGAGTTTCAAATCAAACATGTGCAAACCCAATATTATTTTGTTTAAATTCGGGTCAAACTACTTCACACCCAATTTTTGTTGAGTTACCAAATTAAATCAAAAGCCTTGAAGTTTGAACAGGCCTCTTTATATTTTATTTTTATAAACTATCGCTGCTATTTCTCATTGGTGTTGATTTGCATGTTACGTGTGCCCTACGTTAAAATTAGATATGCTCTCGTTAAATAATAAGACAAAGTATAATAATATGATATCATAGACACGAACACCAATTTTAAAAATAAATTCTAATTAAATGACATAATATTTTATTTTATTTTTTCTTTATTGTTATATTTTGATTGTTTAAACCTCATACTTTTCTTTTGACTCTCCTTTTATTAGATATTTTTCTAATAAGGCAAGACACTGTACAATAACTTGCAAGCTAACACTTCTAAGGACGGGGAGTAAGAAGGTTGAGAGCGTGCTCTAGGAAGGAATCAAACCTAAGACCTCCAAACGACCCGAAGGTTGTCCCTCTATTATTAGAGTTGATTAGGGTAACGAATAGCATTGATATATTTTAGCATGCCTCTTTGATGTCATCATTGCACAAATAATTGTTGACAAAATTCCAAGAGATAAATAATTATGATATTATTTTGATTTTGTCCTAAGACATATATATATCTTGTATTGATGGCCTCATGATCAATGGAATATTAATGAAGTTCACCAATACCTCTACATACTTGCATTTGTATTTGTATGCGTGAATATGGAGAACTAGAATCCAACCACCATGACACCTTAGTGCTTAATCGCTTATCTCTTATTGACGATTAGGGTTGTTCAACGCTCCATTAAGTGTTTTTAAGTTGATGCTCGATTGGGAAAAACAAAACTGATTCTATGATTTAGTGAAGTCAAATAAACCAAGGGCTTATACCTGCTTGTTAAATTTTGAAAAGTATTGTACCACTTATCATATTTGATTTATAACTAGTACTAGTTATATTTTGGTATAACTAGGTCGAAATAATTAGATTTCGAAATTATAAATAATATATTTTATCAAACTTTAAAATATTTTTTACGAAGAATATCTACACTTATCAACTATATTAGAGTCTTTCTTTAAAGATATAGTTTACCTCTAAAATATTAAATCATTTCCGATAATTAAAATTAAAGTTTATCTCAAACATAGTGCAACATCTTGACGGGTTTATTTAAATATATATTAGTTAAAATATGACGGTTTTCTTATGTTTTAATATGACGGGAAGAACCCTACATTGTGCCGGATTTGAAGATAATATATCGGTCAGATTACCTTATATAATAGAGTCGATTAGAAGCTAAATATTTTAAAATTAACCATAACCGAGGGTACATGCACTTCTACAAATATTCTCCACACGCCAGTCCGACCCAGACGATAGCGATCCGGGGGACATGGAACCAACAAGCTCCCTCGTCCAGTCCCACTTCTATGATGGCGATGGCTACTGTTCCATGCCCAGCCGGGCCCTGCTCCACATCCATCCCTTACAACTCCCCCTTCCCGCAAGCTAGCGTTGTGTGGTAAGATTAAGATGACCAAAACCCAAAACAAAACAGTGATTCTGCAAATTGCAAGCCAGAATTGATTGGCCTAGAGCACTTCAAATCCATTCCTATATATCATATATATATATATATATATATATATATATATATATATATATATATATATATATATGCCACGGACGGTGAAATGGGTGGCTTTGAAATCATAAATTGTTTTACCAGAGCAGTAGTAACAGTATACTAGATGACAAACAGTATAAGGACATGGAAACGTCTATCACCGCCCCATGTGATATGGCTTTCTACTTTTGCCTACGACTCTGATTTCTGGCTGCTATCGAAAACATATCTATGCCCATGGAGTCAATCTATCAATCATGCCCGCCGAGCTATATATATGTACATATGTCTATTATGTATGATCTACCATCAACCGTGAAACAGTGTGTGGTGAATTGGCCTTGCACAATGAGTTTGTTGGGACAAAGATCAAGAAGTGGGAGACGTGGGCAAGCAGGGGCCGAGCAAGGGGGAAAAGTGTGGCCGACAATGGGGGATCTGCAATGTTCGAGGCTTGTAAATATGGGGAAGAAGGGATGCACGTCAATTCTTGTTGTTGAAGACAAAGAGTGGCAATGGGAGGTCTACCGGGTATCCTTTCTCGTAAATCATGCATTGGAATGCAACGTGCCACTGATAACCATCGCTGTGCTAAAACATTCGATTTCATAGATGATATCAAACCTTTCTATATCTACTCTTGCTAATAAAAATAAAATTTAATACGCCTAAAATATAAAAAAAATAGTGCAAAAACTTTTGAACTTCAATCTTACTGTCACAAAATTCATCCCACTCTCTTCTTCTTCATCTTCTACTCGCCTAAAACTATTCCTTTTTATATCTTACTTGCCCAAAACTTATCCTCACCGACAATCTTCTCCTTCCATACTTACTCAGCAAACAATGCTTCGTTTTTTATTAGTAGTCATTTAAAATTCAATATTAATTAATATTTATTTTTAATTATTTAACACAATTATTTTTAATTAATTATATATTAATATTTAAACTTAAATTTAAAATTTTCTTTATTTAATTTTTTTCTCATAATTTCAAAATGAGAGCTACTTGAAAATTTGAATCTTTTTTGTAAAAGATAATTTACATTGAGTATATATGTAAATATTTAGTTTCGCCCTTCATAAAATAATATTTGTCTGAAATTTTTAAGTAAGTATTTGTAAATTTTTTACTAAGTTTTAAATTATAAAAGTATTTTATATTTATTTATTTATCATATTTTATTTAAAAGAGAAATTTTTAATGTTTTTAATTTTATATATATTTTATTTTATTTTTTTAATATTATGTCAAAAACTCATCCTCACCCACCGGTCTTCTCCTTCCCATTCTACTCACTCATACCTCTTCACTTTCACTTCTCAACTCAATATTAGTCAATATTTACTTTTAATTATCTAAAATAAATATTTTTAATTAATTATATATTAATATTAATATTTTAGTTTTAAAATTTCTTCATCTAAGTTTACTACGTAAAATAAATTAACTAGCTTTAAGACAAATTTACTAAGTTTTCAAATTGTAAATTTTTTATATATTTGTTTGTAATATTTTGTTTAAAAAAGAAAAAATTATTAATGTTTTTAATTTATATATTTTAAATTTTATTTTTTGATAATATTTTCAAAAAAAAAATTAGAATGGCCCGCATATTGTGCTTATCCTCACCATCTTCTCCTTTGTGATTTTCTATTCGTCCAAAACTCTTCGCTTTCATCTCCTACTCACCGACCTCACACACCGGTCTTCTCCTTCCTCTCTCACTCGCGCAAACTTTTCATTTTCGTCTCCTACTTGTCTAAAACTAAATATTAATTAATATTTAATTTTAATTTTTAAAATAAGTATTTTTAACAAATTATATTTTAATATTTTAAATTAAATTTTAAAAATTCTTTATATAATTTTTGCTTTTGATAATTTCAAATCCAGGGCTGCTCAAAAATTTGAATGTTTTTGGTGGAAAATAATTTACATCAAGTATTCAATGTAAATATTTAGTTTTTAACTTGACAAAATGATATTTCTTCGAAATTTTCAAGTAAGTATTTGTAGATTTTTGCTAATTTTTCAGATTATAAATTATTATATATATATTTATCATATTTTATTTAAAAGGAAATTTTTTTAGTGTTTTTTGATCTTATATATTTTTAATTTTATTTTTTAATAATTTTTTTAAAAATTGCTTGCATGTGTGTGACATATATATATACCCTCTCCCCGGGTAATTAAGATTTAAGAGTGTGAACAAGGAATACATATATATGAGGGATGATTTGCTGTCCTGCAGCACAGCCAAGATGGCTGTGCTGCAGTGTTTCAGCCGTTGGATCAAATCCAACGGCTGAAACATGCCCCCATCAAAAAAAAAATTTCCGGCGCTGCGCCGCCGCCGCCGGCCGCCGCGTCGCCGCCACCCCGGCCGACGCGACGCCACCCCTGCCCCGCTCGTCGCCGCCCCGCCGGGGGCGGCGACGTATCCGCCGGCGACGGGCGGCGGATCTAGCCGCCCCGGGTCTTCCCCTGTCGGCCCGCCGCCGGGCGACACCACCGCCGCCCGTCCCCGCCCGCCACCCCGCCGCGCCCCCCTCGGCCCCCGCCGCCACCCTGCCCGCCCCGCCGCGCCCCCCTCGGCCCCCGCCCGCCACCCCGCCGCGCCCCCCTCGGCCCCCGCCCGCCACCCCGCCGCGCCCCCCTCGGCCCCCGCCCGCCACCCCGCCGCGCCCCCCTCGGCCCCCGCCCGCCACCCCGCCGCGCCCCCCTCGGCCCCCGCCCGCCACCCCGCCTCGCCCCCCTCGGCCCCCGCCCGCCACCCCGCCGCGCCCCCCTCGGCCTCCGCCCGCCACCCCGCCGCGCCCCCCTCGGCCCCCGCCCGCCACCCCGTCGCCGCGCCCCACTCGGCCCCCGCCCGCCACCCCGCCGCGCCCCCGTCCCCTATCGCCGGCGCCCCCCCGGCCGTCGCCGTGGCCGGGCAGCCTTCCCGCCCCCTCCGCCGTCGCTGCTGCGGCGGCGCGGCGCCGCCCCCCCCCCGTTTTTAAGATCTTGGCCGTTGGATGCTAATCCAACGGCCAAGATCGTACTGCAGGACAGCCTTCCTCCTATATATATATATATATATATATATATAAATTTAAAAACTTTATAATTACAAACTAGTTTTACCTTCAAAATGCACAAAATGCTCATCATATAATTTTTTTACCACCAATCTTTTCCATTATTTATCATCATACAATAAGATGGGTAAAACGAATGCGTATGCATATGACAATTCCATACATTGAAAGAGAGAGACATGGTAGTAGACTAGAGCTGGTAGCGAAGCAGCATTTCAACCTCCAGTCCAAAGCTTTCATGGTGTCCTGTCCCCCGCCAACCCCTCCCCTTCAAAACCAGGCTCCCCCTACTTCCTAACCCCCCGCATGCAATACCTACGAGCTCCACCGCCGATGGGGGAGAGCCGGGCACTGAGGCCGGCAGCGGCCATGGAGGCGCTTAAGTGCCCCCGGTGCGAGTCGGCCAACACCAAGTTCTGCTACTACAACAACTACAACCTCTCCCAGCCCCGCCACTTCTGCAAGTCCTGCCGCCGCTACTGGACCAACGGCGGCGTTCTCCGTAACGTCCCCGTCGGCGGTGGCTGCCGGAAATCCAAGAGACCTAGATCCTCCGCGTCATCCTCGTCGTCTCCGGGGCAGGCCAAGCCCGCCACCGACCACTGCAGATCGAGCTCCGCCGTCCCGATCAACCCAGAATCTGCCCCGCCGACGAGTGGCGTTGCGCTCGCCGGCGACTCGAGCTACTTGGGGAGCTCTGTTTTGGCCTCCTCACAACCAGAGAAGGTGGCCGACGCTTGGGATGGTGATGACGGCTTTGCTGCAGTGGAAGCGGCGAGCATGCCGGAGGCGCTGGCAGGAGTGGAGTGGCCTGCGGCCGACGTTGGTGATCAAGGGTTGATGGAATTCTGCGGTGCTATGGAGCAGAGCTACAATTGGGGTTGTCAGAGTGTGTTCCAGACACAGACACAGATGCAATGGTATGAGATGGATCAGATCAGTCGCTTCTACTTCCCATGAGCACTGCCATGACTAAGCTGGAAATTTTGAAGGCACGGAGTTAAACACAAAAGAACTGGTAATGAGATAATAAATAAAGAACCTATATATTGATCGCTTCTTCGTTATATTGATGTAATATAATCTCATCTTGTCATGTAAATTAGCTAATGGCTGCTGTGGGATTGTTTTCTCGTATTCCGCATTACCTACCAATTCTTGTTTTCTATTCTTGTTTTCTTTGTGTGTGTGTTTTTGAGATGCGAGAACTGCAAACTGTGAGGGGTGTTGAAGGAGCAGATTTGATTGATTGTTGATATAACTTGCCCTGACCATGCATGGCCTTATTTAGTACTGTGTGAATGACTCGGTAACCGAGCTCAACACTGTGCTGGCAACTAGGTACTTGTAGATAGAGTTATTATCCCACAAAAACTCTGCAAACGTTTGTTTGTTATAACGGAGTGTCACTGAAAAAATGCAAAACCCTAATATTCGACAACAGTTTGGGCAGGTCAGCTTGGATTGCTGGATATTTTCATACAGCGGGAAGATGGAAGAGCAGACATGCCTCTTAAACATGTATGTGAATATAAGTAGTCCCCCACATTCAAGAATTGATAGATGGTAATGTCTATGTGAGAATGCACAATAAAAAATTTATTTTTTTACATTTTCTTTATGATTCTTGAAAGACTTAAAATACATACAATCGCGAAGAAAATAAAATGGTGAAAATTAGGGTGGCTAGAACTTTCTTCACCGTGACAAAAAGTAAGAAAGTTAATATACGATTATGTACAGAAGTGAAGATAAATATATTAGATCTACCATGTATTTTGCATAGAAATCGACAAGATGGAAGCGGTTCTTTGTAACTTCCAAATTCTCTTGAAAGCTTCATGCTTCCAAAAAAAACAAAGACCTGTTCATTAATTTATAATTTTAGTAGGGTGGGTGTAGACGACAACGATTGTGCTCCATTGACATTCTTGGTATTTAACAATTATGATCAAGTAAAAGTTATAAAATATAAATATGATTATTTTTAAATATTTTCTTCCAACTGACCGAGCAATCTAAACAAATATAAATGATATTAGTGATGTTTATAAAATAAAGTATTAATACGATGTTTGGCTGCATTGTTTTGACCCTATTTGTTAAAAAAATTTTAAAAAGCAATGATACTTTTAATAAATAAACTACAATTATTCTTCCTTATGAAGACGATAAAATTCCTTATATTTAATTATTTATATTTTGGGTATAATTAACTTATCTTAGAAATAAAATAACTTCAACTATCCATATTTCGGGTCTAATTTCCATTGATTTTTCCACGACGAACAGTAAACTCTTCTATTCAGACTAAAGTTTAATAGGCCATATATGCATTCAACAACTCCACTAATCGCCTTCAATTTAAGATCATGGTCTATAAATCACCCACACACACAGTTAAATCAATTTATTATTTAATTAATTATGTAATCCAACATATCTCTTTAAAACTTCATCATATTACAACGATTAATTAAATAAATAAATAACATTAAGATACATAGAACACAACTCCCGTGAAGAAAAAATAATTAAAATTTATCTATTAATAAAAATCATATATTTTGTCCAAGATCTAGTATAAACTAAATTGCTCTATAAAATAGAAAATAAAAGTCACTAAAATAAGAGCATGTGAAGGATTCCTCCAAATAACACAATAAAACACAACAAAAAAGTTGAGAGAAAAAAAACTCTTTTCAAGCTTCTTTCTTTGAACCGCCAATCTCTAATCTTTATTCGCCTATGCTAAATCCTCCAACCTAGAATGATGTCGCCCCATAGAAAGACGAGAGAAATTTTTTAATATCATGTCTTTTCGTTAATATATACGTATCCCACGAAGCAGAGTCTTTATCTTTCCAGATGCTTAATTTAATAAATTTTTTGTTTTATTTTTTATCGCTTCCTGGCGACCGACAGCTATAAGCTTTTTTTTCAAAAACCATATTTAGCTCTGCCCGAGAGCGACACTGGTGGAGACGCCGTGCATCTCCACCGTCAATCATCCGAGAATCGACGGTAGAATCGATGGTGGAGACGCACATTATCTCCACCGGCGCCGCTCCCGGGTGGAACTAAAATTTTTTTTTTTAAACAGTAACCTGGGCCAGCGTTTCCCGCCGTCCATGTGCTGGCTGCTTTTCAGATCAGGCTCTGTATTGCGAAATTCACAGATCGAGGTTTTTTTAAGTTTCCCATTCCAACCACTATTCTTTAAATAACCTATCACGGCTTCCTCCTTCAAAATTGACAACTGAAGGTTTTTTTCATTAAATTAGTTTTACTTTTTTTCACTGCTTTTTGGCTCCAATTTCCTACAAAGATTCAAGACGGATTAAAAATAAATCAACATCCTAATATACTAATAAAACAAATATATTCTAAATAAATACTAAAATCACTAAAACTTATAAAAAACACTAAAAACACAATATTTTTAAAAAAAATCTCAAGAATTAAACATGACTAAGCACATAAAAATGAGTAATATATATATATATATATATATAATTAGACAATTATCAATCTATTATCTCATTTAATTAGAATATATTTTTAAAAATTAGAGTCCATCTCACTCTTCCACTAGTCTTAATCTATTTTTTTCTTTTTTATTTAATCAAATTCTATCTTTAATATCAGAGTAGATATCATTATTTCATAAATATTTATCTATAAAATTAAAATTTATTCGCGAAATAAACGGTACATCTCACTTAATTATATACAAAAAATGATTGCAAAGCAAATGCTTATATCCACTCTTATTAATTAATTAATAAAAGAGAAGCTTAAAGTTGTAATGAATTCGAGCAATCAAAATATAATAAAAAAATTAAATTATTATAATTTAATTTTTTATTTAATTAAATTTTATATTTAAAAATTAAAATCTATAAATTCTTCTCAGAGAATTTATTTATAAAATTAGCATATCCTCTCGTTTAAGTAGAGTCTATTTTAAAAGATTAAAAAAATCTATCTAATTATTCAACAAATTAGAGTTAGACATCTTGCCTTGGTTTTCATCATAAATACTATTCTGCCACTGTGTGGGGGGGGAGGAGGGGTATGAAACAGGCAGCTCATCTCGTGACCGTCGCCGGCGACGCGCACCATCTCCGGCGGCGGTAGGAGGTAAGATGCAGGCGCACAAGGAGTCCGCGGAGCCGCGATCGGAGGAAGACGGAGCCGGCAAGGGCAATGTGGATGGTTTCCTGTACAGGAACCTCGTGGAGATGGTCCCCCTCGTGGAGTCGCTCATGGTGGTGGTTTTGCTTTTGTGCTGGGGTTAGAGGAAGTTTCGAGCCTTTTGGTTTTTTTTTGTGGGCAGTTTTGGATTGATTGTGTGATGGGTTTTGCAGGATGGGGAAGCCAAATCGTCCTTCACCCGGCGTGCGTCGGCGGTTTACACTCGGGCGCCGGTCAGGGAGTCCGTCGCCACAAAAGTTGGTGTCTTTTTGAGTCCATCCTCTGTTTTTTTATTTTTTTTATTTTTTACTTTTTTATTCTGGGGGATGATAAATTTGGTTTGGTGTACCACTTGGGAGTGTTTGATTGATTTGAGATGAAATTTTGTACATTAAAATCGAGGGCAGATTTTTGAGTGGCAATTTGCCGGGTCAGTATTTTTCTTCACAAGACTTTTCAGTTTATTTGGGAAATATGGTGCAAATGTTACACATTGAGGTGCTTGGTTGATTTAAGAAGAGACTTTGTAAATTTCTAGTGGGAATTTCCTGGTATATAACCACTTGCGGTGTTCGTCATAGAGTTATTTCACTCATGTTATGTTGATTTGAAATGAAATTGTGTAGATTCATTTAGAGCGCAGATTTCCTATTGAATTACTTGTATGCCATTCTTTTGATCTCTGGTGGATTTTGATTTCTTTTTGGTTACATTGTTTTATGACCAGTTGCAGAGTTCATCAGTTTGTTATTCAGATATTTCTTCCCTTTATAATTGTCAATTTTAAAGACCACCTCCAACTTTCATTGTTACTTTTGTGCAAAAAATGGGTGAAGAAAAAGCTAAGCATGCCTGCTAAAAACCTAGGAGCTAAGAATTTCCTGGTGTATAACCAGTTGCGGAGTTCATCATGTTGTTATTTCGCTCCTGTTGTGTTGATTTGAAATGAATTGTGTAGATTAACAAAGAGAGCAGATTTTCTGGATTAATTTTAATGGTTCAGTATTTTTTGTATAAGATTCTTCAGTATATTAGGGAAATATGGTGTAATGTACACATTGAGGTGCTTGATTGATTTTAGAGAGATTTTGTAAATTTATTGTAGGAATTTTCTGGTGCATGTATATAGTTTTACCTATTAATTAATGAGCTATTTGTATGCAATGATCTTCTGATCAATGGTGGCTTTCAATTTTTCTTTAGTTTCATTGTTCTATAACCAGTTGCGGAGTTCATCATAGAGTTACTTCACTAATGTTGTGTTGATTTGAAATGAAATTGTGTAGATTCATTTAGAGCGCAGATTTCCTACTGAATTACTTGCATGCCATTCTTTTGATCTCTGGTGGATTTTGATTTCTTTTTTGGTTACATTGTTTTATGACCAGTTGCAGAGTTCATTAGTTTGTTATTTCGCTCATGTGGACTTCAGATATTTCTTCCCTTTACAATTGCCAATTTTAAAGACCACCTCCAACTTTCATTGTTACGTCTGTGCAAAAAATGGGTGAAGAAAAAGCTAAGCATGCCTGCTAAAAACCTAGGAGCTAGTGCCATGGATTTAATTTAGTTATTTCTCTCCTGTTATATTCAATTCTTTACTTTCATACATTTCTTCGCCTCTTCTGCAGCCAAATCTAAAGAGTACTGTCTAGAAGAAAAAGGATAGTATTCTGACTGGTGGCTTTTGTTTCTTTTTTCAGTTAGAGTCTCTTGGAATTAGTTGCATAGTTTTCATATAGTTATTTTGCTCATGATATAATAAATTCTTAAATTTGAGATTTTATTTACTCCATCAATAGCCAATTATTTTCAGTTGTGCATTTTAGAAGAAGTAGGTCCCCCCAAGTTTAATTCATGTATTTAACTTTTCACAGAAAGAAAAAATGAAGAAAACACCAACTGTACCTGCTAAAAAGCAAGGAACTGATAGTGATCTGAACAAAAATGTGAACGAAGGTAGTAGAGACAGTTGGCCGGATGATATGTGTGCATCCTCCTTGAAGAAGATATCTACAGAGAGAGATCGTAGTGAGTTGGAAGCATTACAGAAACAAGTGGGCGATTTGCAAAAGAAACTATTGGAAATGGATGAAATTATTAAACCTGCTCAAGACTCAATGAATCAAATGAATATGATTCACATGAAAATCAATGACTTGGCAAGCGAAGCTGCAGGGAAGGATTCTCTAGTAAAATCTGCACGGATGCAACTTTCAGATGCCCAGGTATGCCTAATTATTTGTTAGAGCTTATTTACTGATAGTTGATTTTGTTTTCAGTTGAGTGCCATTTTTTTCTTCTGAAGTGTAAAATTTTTAAACCCTCACATGCTACTGTCGATGATATTGTTTGTGCTTGTCCAAACTGAAAGTTGATAAATTACAAGTGTGTGATGTTTGGCATGAGACATGATGCTGTTGAAAGGCTAGCTAGCAATTTTCCCCCCATCCCACTGCATGTCTTTTTTAATTATGTAAAATGATTTCACTTCCATAGTCGAACTTTCAATATTAAGTTCTTTGATAGCCAGGATGGGAAGGGTACATGATGAAAATTAATATAGATGATTTGATTTGCTGTGTTTAAAATCATAAAAAATATTTTCTTAGGTGATGTTTTTATCTATCATTAACACATGTATGGAAATGAACCACTAAACAAAAATGGCCACTTCAAGTGAAAATGAAACTGTAGGGTTTATTTTCAAGTCACAAAGATGAAATGATAACGGTGCACAGAAAATGTAGTCTTGTTTAGGTTGCGTGGTCAATGGTTCCAATTCTGACTATGGTTGGCCTTGTTTTTCAGGCGAAGCTAGCTGACAAGCAAACTTGTTTAGAGAAAATGCAGTGGGAATTAATGACATCAAAGACTGAATCCGAGAAGCTTCAACATGATCTGGGCAATATACAATGGGAAGCTGGTGTCCTTGTTCAAGCTGTTAAATCATTTACTGAAGAATATTCTATAGGTGATGAGGAAAAGCACAGCAATTTCGATTATCTTGATCATCTAACTTCTATTGTGAGCTCAAAGTCTTTCTCTTTAATGTCTTTAGCTTTCACTTTGATGGAAGCTTTAAGTTTTCTCATACGATCGAGAAAAAACAACAAAGAAACTCCTTTTATTTTTTTCATTTCTATTTCACATTAGCGGTAAAAAATGGCAGGAGCAAGAGAAGTGCGTCGATGAGAGTCAAATGCAACAAATGGAGAGTGCGAGACTATCCTACATGGATGCTCTTGCATATGCGAAAGAGAATCCTAGTGAAGAGGCCCTAGCAATGGTGGTCGAAGTGCGACAACAGCTTTCTTGTTTTGCATAGCATTTAACTTAGCATTATTAACTTGATAGGTAGAATGTGTGAAGCTGCCCTAGCACTGGTGGTCGAATGTGTTGTTGAAAGTGTGATATCATCTGAATTCTAGGCACTAAATCAAATTCCCAGTTTTCTTATTTCCATTTTAATCTACCGGGAGAAAAACAGTGTTTAAATTTAGGCATGTATGATGATTCTGAGTGGTGCTCATTTGAGTTGTTTCAAGAGTAATTGGACCAAAATTAAATGCCTTGATTGTGCAAGGAACTTCTGATTTTTCTTCTCCTGAATCCCTGATACAAGCTTATATGAAATAAATGGTTCATGCTTGAACCATACGACCTGTGGTGCACTTTCAATTGAGGAATTTTTTTTATAACATTTTGTTTCAAAGCTTTTTGTTTATAATTATACAAAGTAGGGGTGAGCATGATTTGGTGGAAACCGAGAACCGAATTATCAATTTGGTTCGGTTCCATTTTTGGTGGGAGTGTAGACAAACTAACATGTATATTAATATTTTGGCTGGGAACCAAATCGAATTGAAGTAATTGAAATAACTAAACTTTTTAAAAATATTCAAAATTTTATATTTTTATGTTAATTATCATGAAATTATAATATATTTATGAATATTTTTTATTTGTTTAATATGATGGTACATTTAAAATTACTTAAATGATAGTGTTCACTAAAGTAATGGTATAATTTTTATTCAATAATAATATAATTTTTTTATAATTTATAATTTAATTTGGTTATTTGGATACTGATTTAAATTAATTAAAATATTTTAATTTGGTTTGGTTAGGTTCAATTTTAAAGAGAGTAATTTAATTTGGTTTCGAGTTACGAAATCATATTGCCAAACATAATTCAGTTACGCAAATAAAAAATGACATACTTTGCTAAATAACATTTGAAAATTACAATTACTTGAATAGATTTGTTCAAGCATTTGATCAAATACAAAAAGAAATCAACTCGGTTTTTATTTTGTAATGTTTTGTGAAGGTTTTTTAAAAATTCTCTCTCCTGCTTTATAGATTTATACTCTGTGAACGTTTTTTATGTCACCTTTTTCTTTAGCCGTTATCTATAATTCTAAATTTTTAATAAATGAGTTCAGAACGTTGCAACAATTAAATATTGAAGCAAATATTTATTATATATCACCCAAAAAGAATTGTATCACAAAAAAATAGTTTTTTTGAAAAAATTTATATCACAAGAAATAGTACAGCCCTGGTAGGGGCATACATTTAATACAGTTGACTTGGAATAGGAAGAGCCGGTCAGACGGTGGGGTACCACATGCACAACGGCTATTATTACCACCAATCCCCGGTTTCCCGTACCAACGGTCGCCACACTTCAAAAAAACACAAACCTTTTCCACCTATAAAATCCAACCCCCCCTTCACACCACTCTTCACTGCCAATCCCTCCCTCGCCGGCAATTGCTCCACTCTCTCCGTTGCATTCACCGGCCACAGCAAGCATATTCCATACACAGATTTCTGAATTGTTGTTGTAGGTTTTCATTTTCTTTTTTTAAAAATAAAAAGTTTGAATGGATCGATTTCTAGTAATGGCTGCACTCCTTCTCTTGTTGGCGCCATTTTCCGGCAGGGCACAGTCCCCTGCTCCGGCGCCGGCAATATCCGACCCATCTCGCCTCCGCCAGCGAAGTCGCCCTCGCAAGCACCTTCAAGGGCCCCGGTGTCCTCCCCGCCCTCCAATGCGGCCATCCCGCCGCCGGCCACTTCCCCTGCTCCTGCACCGCCCCAACACGCTGCCACTCCGGCAGCCTCCCCTACGCCGTCTCCGTCTCCATCGATTAACGTCGCGCCTCCTGTTTCCCCCTCCGCGCCTGTCCCATCGCCGGAGAGCGGTAGCATTACTCCCGGCGCCGCCATTCCTGCAAGCTCTGCCACCCCTGTGGAGTCACCGGAGGGGACCGTGCCGTCAGCTCTGAGCCCTCCGAGTCCTCTTCCGTCGTCGTCCGATTCATCGCCGGCGACGTCGCCCAGCGGGTCGGGGTCCATGGATGATAATGGGTCCAACTCTTGTCTTCCTGTGTACAAGGTGGTTGTTGGGGGGATGGCTTGTATGGCGATTAGCCTAGCTTTCATATGATCATGTTCTTGTTTAAACTGTGAGCTGTGAGGTTCTATTAATTGAATTTGCAGATTTATTTCCTTGATTTGTTTGTATCTTGATGATTCTTTTGTTAGCATGAAATGAAGTTTTCATTGGAAATCATTGATAATATTTACTATATTTCAATTTTTTTGAAGACATTGAGATTCATGGTGGAATATATATATATATAAAGAATTCTGTGCTGCTGCACTTTTAAAATGGCCATTGGATTTAATCCAATGGCCCAAACTTATCTTCCACATGCCTTATCTCCTAGAATTTCTATCCTTCTTCCCCTTGCAAGTTGGTCATTCCCCTTCCACGCGCGCCACGTTCTAAATTTCGTTAGGAAAAATAATCCTTAAATCTTCTTACTTAAAAGTTGACTGTGGCAAGCAGGCTATTTCAGTTTCTTCACAAAATTTTTTTATCAATTGGGGGATCTTGTGATGAAATTTATTTTTCAATGAGTGAAAGTGGAGGCCAACGGTAATGGGGCCAGCTACTTCATATAAGAAGATAATCATACACTATAGAGACCTTGCAGCCATTTGCAGGGTAAGAAGGTAACCATTTGCACATTTGCAGGGTAAGAATTTTTGCACATTTGTATGGTAAGAATTTCTGGTAACTCCTACTCGTACGTCTTCCCATGAATACATGGAAACTCTAACTTTATGTTTTCTAATTCACTGCATTATTCAGGTAACTCTAACTTCATGTATTCTAATACAGTGAATGAATGTGGATTTAAGATGGAAGGCGAATGCCAGAAGGGGACTTACACTATTTTTTAAGTCATTAAGATTATAAAGTTATAACGTTTGAATACATATGTTGATTCACTTATATGTTTGAATATATATGTTGATTTACTAATAATGTGTTTATTTGCTAGGTAATCTCTTTAATGTGTTTATTTGCTAGGTAATCTCTTTACTGTGTTTTAGACCCATAGAAGATAATGAAGACAAAGATACATAATTTGTGGTTGTTTCATCATGGAATGCATATTATAGAAAAAAATTATGAGGAAATTAAAGAATTTGATAAAAATGGTAAATATTTTAAAAATAGAAGAGGAAGGTGAAGCCATAAAAATAGCCGAATACTTTGACAAGAATGGTAAATATTTTGAAAAAATAAAAGAGGAAGGTAAAGCCGTTGAAATAGCCGAATGCCTTGAAAATATGACTCCTTGTTTGGGTATGAAATTCTCTAAAGAAAATATTGCATGTGATTTTTACAACCAGTATGCAAAAAAACAAAGTTTTTATCGATCGAGAAAGACAAAGTTATCACATCACGAAAATTTAGTTGTTATAAAGAAGGTAAGAAAGATGTGAATAACAAGAGGAAGATAAGGAGATAAGTTGAAAGGCGTAGAGACAGTGAGAAGATTCCAAAGCTTTTATGAAAATATATCTAAGCAAGTGTGGCATGCGAAAAGTAAAAGAATTTTGGCATTCATAATCATAACTCTTCAACTCTAACCAAGTTGTAAAGCTTCAGTCTCATAATTGTCTATCTGAATCCTGCAAAAATATGATTAATTCACGGCATCAAATAAAAATAAGACCATCAATCATTTCTAAAGTTTTGAATGTAATTTCCAATAGCGACAAAATAGAGAGTGCGACACATTAATCTCATATCAATCATTTGAAAACTACCGATAAGAATAATGTTGGGCGTCAATGCTTAAGTGCTATCAAGTATATTTACGAGAAAAATGTGAAAGACAATGACTTTTTTAAAAAATTGAATTAGATGAGGATGGAAAGACCCAAAATATTTTTGGTCCGATGGGAGATCAATGATATTTTACTTGAACTTTGGTGATGTGATAGTGTTTGATGTAACTTATAAGACCAATGCTTTCTCCATGCCATTTGCTCCATTCATAGGTATTAATCACCATAGGTAATTTACACTTTTTGGTTGTACTTTATTTGCTGATGAGATAGAGACAACATTTACTTGATTGTTCAAGACATAATCAAAATGTATGTGGGGATAAAAACTTACTTCAATTATCACAGATCAAGATGGTGCAATGCAAAAAACTATTGTAACTATTTTTTTTAAAACCCATCAGAGGTTTTGTTCATGACACATATCTAATAATGTCATGGTTCATCTAAAACATTTGAAATCCAACCATAGTGAATTTGAGAAAGAATATAATGATTGAATATATAGAAGTGATATAATCAATGAATTTGAGGAGAAATGGAAAATTATAAAAGAAAAATAGAATTTGGACCCAGAAAGTTGGTTGTCTTCCATGTATGATGCTGTAAGAAACCATTGGATATTTATATACATGAGGGATAATTTCTTTGTAGGTATGATTTCGAGCCAAAGAAGCGAGAATATGAACTCATTTTTTGATGGATATGTGTATTCACAAACCCCACTGGCTAATTTTGTGAGGCAGTATGATAGAGCGTTATATCTTGTAGATTTGATGAGGAACAAAAGAATTTTCATACTTTGAATTCTAAGCATGTGCTATGTGGATACTTTCCTCTTGAGGCTGAAGCTGTGACTTTGTACACGAGATCAAATTTTGATATTTTTAAAGATTAATTAAAAAGGAGTCAAGGTTGCATTTACAAAAAAATCGGCAAGGATGGTTCAATAATAAAATATGAAGTTTTTTCACATGATGATGAAGCTAAAATACATATTGTTGCCTACCACACGTGTGGAGAAATGGATGCAACATGTAATTGCAAGAAATTTGAAAGTGAAGAAATTTGTATATGCACATTTTGAAAATTTTTCATAAAAATAACTCTGCAAAATTCCAAGTCAATATGTACTTTACCACTGGACAATTAAAGCTAGATGTTGTTATTTAAGCAGGAGTGAAGATACCAAGAGCGTTCATTCCTCTAAAATTCCACTTACATTGTTGCAAATATAGAGATTTTGGAATATGACTATCCGATTACAAGATTTGAAAACAAGTTTCTATGAGCAATATCATTTTACATTACTACTTTTAGATAATTTGGTTGAAAAGCTTGAGGAGATAGGGAGTTCATCTTCATTGAGAGTACAAATAAGCAAATTGTCTGTTAAGGGGCAAGTTAGGACTTCAATAGATCATATCCTCCGAATAGTAATACGTGACCCCTCTTATCCTCCGAATAGTAATTCGTGACCCCTCTTTGTTGCGTACTAAAGCTTGTCCCAAGAATAGTTAAAGATTGAAAGCCGGATACGAAGTCACTCAAGCTCAAACAAAAAAAGGATGTGCGGTCTTTGTAATGAGGGATGTCATTATTTTATAATATGCAAAAATGTTCATAGCAATTGTAACAATAATTTCATGTTATAAGATCGTTTAGTCTTACATGATGTATGGTTGTAAATGTTGGGAAACATTGTCATTATCTTTTTGTACATTTTGTAGATTGTAATCTTTTGTAATATTATTGAATGACAATGATAATTTTTTGTCTATTTATATTATTTTTAATATCATATCTATGTCGCTTGGAACACAAACATAATATATCATACCTTTTTTGTCTATTTATACAATTATAACATCTCAAATTTTCATTAAATATTAACTAAGTAGAATCTTAATAGATTTGAACCACCATCCTTCAAGAATTTCTTGAATGCTCTTCCAATTTTGAGCTAAAGATCTACAACAGTTTAAAGTAAACACAAGATATGTGGTAATTGCAATATAAATCTACTCAACTTTCACTTTCAACATTTAAAAATCATTGCGAACTAATTGAAGTGTTTAGTACTAAATCATAAAGCTGGTTGCTTCAAGAGGCTTTTCTTCTTCTTCGTCAATTTACATGCTCTTAAATGCTTCCACCAGTGTGAAATGTTCTTCATTGTACTTAATTGTACATACCATCAAATTCCTAACCTCTTAGCTCCACATTCAGAACAGTATTTGGATGTTTCTCTTAGATAAGGAGAACCACGTTCATCACAAAATTTTGCCAGGTTACTGGACTGAGAAAACAAACATTTGCAAAAAATCAATGTCAGAACCAATGAAATGAATTGAAGTCAATAATCTCAAATGACAGATGGTAAAGGAATAAATTATCTCACCATTACAGTTAAACGACTGCCAACATGACCTCCACTAAGAGACTGCAAGCAAGTCATATGTTCAGACATTGCTAGAGATTGGTGAGGATGGTGAATATTAAGTAGGGGGAAGAATGAGCACATTGATGCGCGTTCTGAACGTGTTGATTTTGATGCAAAGATAGACTTTCAGTTTGGTGAAGAGGTTGAAACTGATTCCAACACCAAAAGGTTTAATATGTTTAATCATCCCAAGATAACATATCCAGAAGGTATCAATAAAATGTGCACAAATACATAGATCAAGGATGAAGAAATCGGCCGATTCCACCTGGAATTGGCTGATTTAAATCGGATCGGGAGCGATCCGATTTGAAATGGGCGTCAAATCGGGTGAGAATATGTTTTTGGGTAAATGACTAAGATACCCTTAGTATGATATTAAATAAACTATTTATACATAGGCAAAGTTGAAATTAAAATTTTAAAATCATGAAAATACCCCTTGTATCGCCCTCCCTCCGCTGTCGCCGCCCCTTCCTGCCGACCCGTGTGGCACCTACCGCCGCCCCTCTCTCCGTCGTCACCCTTGCGCAGGGGACAATCGGGGCAAGAGGTGCAGGGGGGCGTGTTGGGGAGACGGGGCAAGGCCGGCGGAGGAGGCGGGGCAGGGCGGCGGTGGCAGTGGTCGGGGTGAAGGAGCGGGGTGCGTCGGGGGTAGCATTCTAGTAATTAAAAATTGATTCGACTCTGACTCGAGTTAAAAATAATAACTAATTCCAAATAATTTAAAAAAACCAAAAAATATGAAAAAAATATTATAAAATATAATACGTATGATAATATCAAAATGACATTAATACCTACTTTTTATATATTTATATTTTGAGTTGTCAAATTATTGTATATAACTGATTTAGACTGATTTGGACCAATTTAACTGAACCGATTCCTGACCGATTCGATTCAATGACTCCTTCGAAAATCGATTCCTATTTTTGCAACCGCGTGGATATGGAATTTGAAACTTCTTAAGAAAGAAGGTTTTTGTGGACGAAAAACTGCAAGAAGATGAGAGAGGCACAAATGAGCAAGAGGATTAAGATAACCATTCTACTTGTATAGAACAACTCGTGATTTAGGAAGGCCTGTTCAATGAGCGTGTTCTTCGCATATAAATACTGTTTCATAGGAAACTTAATAATAAGAACCTTGCAAACTTCCATAAAGCACGATAACTTAGCATGGTCTGTTCAAAGAGCTTGCTTTTCACAGACAAATTGTAGTTCACTTCTGAGTAACCTTAATTGATATGATTCTAGCAAACTCTATAATCAAAACGGAGCAATTGTATAGTAGCTACCTGTTACTTGACACCAAAGCATTCAGAATGGAACCAGAATGGTCTTTTTAAGAAAGCAACAAAAATGCTTAAAGGGGCAGAGATGCTATGATTATGTTAATAAAACAACAAAAATGCTAAACGGGACAGAATTGCTCACTTCATTTTCAGTACGGAACCCCGCTGTATTAGCCAGTTCTGAGTTATTATGTACATTGGAGAATGCCTGAACAGAACAAAATAGATACATATTGATACATTTTCCAAATCAACATGTAAAAAACTTAAAACACAAAATCCAATACAGATGCAGAGACATGAAGATGACAAATTCCCCCAAGCCCAAACCTGCTGGAAGCTCTTGATAGTCTTCCCGATACTCCGACCAATCTCTGGCAGCTTCTTCGGCCCAAACACAAGTGCAGCGACCCCGGCGATCACCACAAGCTCCGGCACCCCGAGTGTAACACCCCAAATCCGGTTCAAGCTCGTGAACCGAACCGGCATGTTACAGGCCCCGATTAAGTCGGCTAACCCGAACCCAACTCGTGCGGATCTAATCTTGACATTTAAAGATGAAGATATTACTCGTCATACATGGATGAATGCACAGAATCCTCACATGATACTATATGGATGATATGCAAACTAATTTACACAATCTAATAAACAATTACTCACTCTAAGCTTGGGTTTCAACCCACCACACTTCCGCTACGTAATAAATTCATGTTACACATTCTGTCATCATGTCTTCACAATTAATCACAACATGCCATC
Organism: Piper betle; assembly: GCA_033002965.1. Lineage (NCBI taxonomy): Eukaryota > Viridiplantae > Streptophyta > Magnoliopsida > Piperales > Piperaceae > Piper > Piper betle. The sequence continues at coordinate 23,724 of JAURVB010011059.1, forward strand.
TTGTCTTAGTATTTAATCATGTCACATCATCATGCCTCAAGATTTAGTCACACCATTCACAATATAATAATATTATAAACAAAATATTAACCACTCTATCGACTGACACGTGTGCAAGCGACAACAGTGCTCTTCCTTCCAAGCTGGCTCCTGTAACTCGTGATTATTACCTACATATAGTATAAAAGTACGTCAATAATAAATGTTACTGGTCCAGAAAATAAAATAACTATAACAAGCTGGCTATGAGAGGAAACTTTCATAAGAAAGAAAAATCAGATACTCCTCGTGAACACTCTGAACGACACCTACTGAGGATCCACTGGGCTATAGACCCAGTAGCATCCCGAACTGACTGATCTATTGTTGCTGATGCCTCTCTCGGCATTTTCTTACTTCATTTTCTCGTCTTGAATCCTAAGCCCTCTCCTTACCTCCATATTGCTCCTGGCCTTGAGCATGAAGGCTGAGTACTTTTAGGCAGTTGCCTTTAGTACCCTTTAAACCACAAGCCCATACATGCGCTGCACTAAATAGTGCCCGTAAACCTTCACATTCTCCGGATGTGAGGAACTCAAATGCGGAGTGGTCAGGATCCGTCAGGAATGGAATAGTCTACTGCACTAATCCAGAGCCCGCTTTGACTGTCATGGCATCCGCTCATGGTACGTGTAGTCGATTTTTCCATCTCTTATCTCATTGAAAACTCGATAAAATTATATATATATGTCTGGGAAGGGATTCATATAATAGACCCGAAGGCAACTTGTGGTGGATCTTGTTTTCGAAATCATCCTCGAGGGGTTATTAATTCAGAAACTATTCGGTTAAATGACCCGAGTTAAGTGTGATCCGATAAAACGCCACTTAACCCGTCTTGCAAGCATTAAAACAAACACACAATAGAGTAGAGTAAAATAGAGACGAGTCCTAAACGGACCTAGTAGAAGCTCCAAACGTGCCATCGCGCCTAGGCGACGAGCTCTTACTCTGTACCTACACATCAAAACTAAATATTAATGTCCGCTAACTAAATGATGAATCAAACTCGTCATGATCAAACACACTCACAATACAAACATCAACCAACAATCAAATAATCATAAGTATGAAAGTAATTCTAACTCCTCTTATTCATACCAATCTTATCATGTTTTTCTATGTTACGTCGTAGTCACTTATCATGCTCTCATTAGATCACTTACTCTATATTCACACTTAATCTCATCATGCAACTCATTGTTTCATCCATAATTAAGCATTAATCACATCAATAAATCAACCCTAGCATGTTGTGCTAACAATTATCTGGTTTAAATTATAAATTCAGAGGTAATTATACCTCACATTGTCGGCAATTTGCGATGGTTAGGGTTTTGTCACGCATCTCGGAGCTCGAATTTGACGCTCAACGGCGTCCAAAGTCGATCAGGTTTGACTGGATGAACTCGGCGGAAGATCTGCCAAATTCCCGCAAATCTGGTTTTTCGGCGGGTTTCGGTGGTTTTTCAGAAGGTTTTAGTGGTTTTCTGGCAGCTTTCGGCAGTTTTTGGCGGTAGTCGCCGGCGGTGTCTACTGGCTGGAAAGCAATGGTATTGGGTACCATTGGAACCGACTCGGCAAGCCCGACGCGTCTATGACATCGATGTGGTCGGCGGAGGTGGCAGCTTGCCAAAAAATGGCTAAAACAGAGGTGGCTACGATGGGTGACTTGATCCGGCCAGCCTGGGTGGCGACGGCCTTCACTCCAGTCAAGAAAGATCGTTGGGTGGTCGAGGGTGTCAAGGCAACCACCCGATCATGGCGGTGACGGTCGCCGATGATGTAATCGGTGGCACAAGCACGATGCAAGGCGCGGCTTCCTCGCATCGCAGCGGCCAGATTTTGGCCGGGCCTAGTCGAGGCAGCACGGCAACGTCGTGACTGGGCTAAGCGGCGCTGATCTGCAGCAGGGTGGCGTCCACGGTAGTGGCGGCGATGCTGCACGGGGCGGCGTTGGGGCAAGGGTTTGGGGAAGAAGGCGTTGGGAGGGAAGAAAAGGGCTAGTGGCAAACTTGTAAATATTACTTGATTCGTGTCCGGCTCGAGTCAAGAATAATAATTAAGTTGCAGTAAATCCTTAAAAAATTCCATAAAAATAGGGAAAATCCTATAAAATAAAAAACACCAAAACATCATAATGATATGCTCTAGAACTATCAACCCACCCAAACTGCCCATAACACATCCTAACGCGGTAAACGGCCTAAAACTAATTCTATGATCCACTATATATAAAATAAAAAAACAACTGGCATACTCTCATATATTCTGATAACTTATTTTATTCTACTATGTTCATGACGTTATCATCATATACTTGGGTATACATGACCCCCATCGTTTATACACACGACTGGCGTTGGCTCAGTACACGTGTTTTGAAATTGACTTGACTCGAAAATAATGGTTGAACCGACCGATTCTGAATATACAACCCTGACTCGAATCGCAGGTTTTACAATATTGCAATCATTATTTACCTAACACCCTCGGGTCAGATGTATATTGCAAGATAACCCCATCAGACACTGTTAGTGACAGTCTCATAGGGATGCGCATGGACAGAGTCGGGGAACATGACAGTATGACCTCTAGATGGAACATGATAGTACATCCATGGGCCACAACCAACATAGATAGATTAGACGGTTAGTAGATGGTCATACACACAATTTGACCTATTTAGCTATGGGCCGTCAGTGACAAGAGTTAGACTTGTACTAGAGGATTGGGCATAGATAGAAGGTTAGTGAGGAAGTGTCCTTTAGAAGGATAGTGATTCCCTTGTGTTTCGCCAGCACAATTAGGTTCTCACCTTGAACCATAAGGTTGAGCCTTACCCTAAGTATAGAAGTACCTTCATGGTACTAATTAGGGCTTATAGTGCAAGTAGATGTTTGCAGACCGACCTTCTGATGAGGATTTCACCCCAGCAGGAGAGCGATGTAGACAGAGACTTCAAACAGAACAAACCATGCTGACCAGACAGTAATATCAGTGTATGCTCATCTTGATTAAAGTACCATGTGGGTCAAGATTAGTACTACAAATCGGTACGGGATGGCAGGTCACACACCACTGAAGAGAGAACGAGACACATGTCGAACCACATTATGAGTCCCTGTAGACTTGAGGGGAGACAGTGGTTCTTTGGGTCGTTTGAACCCCGCCCGTTTAGAAGTGCATGATTAGTACAATATCGAGAAACACGTGCCTATTGTTAGCTGATTGAACTAGAGCCACTTACGAGCCATTTATGAGATTCGTCATTGATTAACTGTTCCACAGCTTGATCACATGTGGCATAGTGAATTATGTTCATCTTAGAGACAAGTCCATAGACCTACCGATATTTTGGCCACCTGGTACACTATATAGGGATTTCATCTCCCCTACCACTTGCATGACACCTTGACCTCACCATAGATCAGAGGGACATACCAATATAGCATGCTTTTCTTAACCTAGTAGATTCCCTTATTTACCTGACGTTAGATACCACATGTGAGGATGGGATATCACCTAGTGAGAGTTCTTGAGCAGTGTGACTAGATTTCTATGAGATTCAATTTTCTTTCCTATAACCCAGAGATGTCAGACAAAGTAGAGCTTCCACTTGAGGATTTCCACTCAACCCTTTGTATATATGTCAGTTCTACTATCAGTTTACCCAGATGATTGAGATGAGTATACATTGCCAAGAGCACATCCCACAGACCAGATGTAGGCTCTATAGATAGCCACCTGAGCTATAGTATACAGTAAAGTCATAGCAGCTATCCTTGTTCTCTTATAGAATAGAGTGAAATACTTGACTCAAGATCGAGTCAACTAGGACCCTGTGAGCGGTCCAGTTCCTTATACAAGGACACCTGAGAGTTGGATCTAAACTGGCGATAGTGAGTCGTGTAGCTCATTAGCTTATACATTCATACCTAACAGGAGACTCATAACACACCTTAGGATGGCCGTAGGACTTAGGATAGAGTTTCCTGAGAGTACATGTAGTAGACTTTTCACATAGATGAGGTTCAGAGAGATGGGTAGATGCTAGCAAGTAGGTCTTACCCTCGACGTAGTTTTCCCAGATACTAGCCCAGATTAGAACCTTGTGATACTCTAGAGTATCTGCTTGACCAACCCAGTTGGCCCGTACGGGTGATTTAGGTCTTCCTGCTGAGTTAGCATTAGGGATCAGAACAGAAAAGAATCATGATGGTAATTTAAGAACATGCACAGACAATAGTAAGGATCAGGACATAAGAGAAGGATGATGATAATGTTAGAATAGACATAGGAAGTATAGAATCCAGAATATTTGAGATGGTTAGCATCACTAGTAGGATTCACTATGTCGGCACCACTACAATCAGTGAGGATGTCTATGACTCTTGAAGCAGTAGAGGATACAACTGATGTGTATCACAACTTCCAGGTACTAGTTCAGTAGAACCTCCTTGAGCTAAAATTTCGAGGACAAAATTTTTATAAGGAGGAAGATTGTAAAACTCATGATTCAAGTCAGAGTTTTATATTCAAAACTGGTCGGTTCGATCGTTCTTTTCAAGTCGAATCGGTTTCAGAACACACGTACTGACCCGACGCCAATTGTGTGTATGAGCTATGAGGGTTATGCGTACCCAAGTATATGATGAAAATGTCATGAACACAGCAGAATATAATGAGTTATCAGAATATTTGAGAGTATGCCAGCTATTTTTTTATTTTATATATAGTGGATCGTAGAATTAGTTTTACGCTGTTTATTGCGTTAGGATGCGTTACGGGTAGTTTGGGTAGGTTGATAGTTCTAGAGCAAATCATTATGATGTTTTGGTGTTTGTTTGATTTTATAGGAATTTTCCCAATTTTTTATGGAATTTTTTAAGGATTTATGGCGACTTAATTATTATTATTGACTCGAGCCGGATACGAGACAAGTAATATCTACAAGTTTGCCACCGGCCCTTTTCTTCCCTCCCAACGCCTTCTTCCCCAAACCCTTTCCCCGATGCCGCCCTCGTGCAGTGTCACCGCCACTGCTGTGGACGCCACCCTGCCGCAGATCGGCGCCGCCTAGCCCCGTCGGTGTCACCGTGCCGCCCTGACTCGGCCTGGCCACCATCTGGCCGCCGCGATGCGAGGAAGCCGCGCCTTTGCATCGTGCTTGTGCGGCCGATTACATCATCGGTGACTGTCACCGCCATGATCGGGTGGTTGCCTTGACACCCTCGACCACCCAACGATCTTTCTTGACTGGAGTGAAGGCCGTCGCCACCCAGGCTCGCCGGATCGAGTCACTCATCGCTGCCACCTTTGTTTTAGCCATTTTCTGGCGAGCTGCCACCTCCGTCGACCACATCGATGCCATAGACGCATCGTGCTCGCTGAGCCTGTTCCAATGGTACCCAATACCATTTCTTTCCAGCCAGTAGATGCCGCCGAAAAACTACCTAAAGCTACCGGAAAACCACTGAAACCTTCAGGAAAACCAAATTTGTAGGAATTTGGCAGATCTTCAGCCGAGTTCATCCAGTCAAACCTGATCGACTTCGGACACTGCCAAGCATCGAAGACGCGCAATGAAACCCTAACCGTCGCAAATCGCCGAGGACATGAGGTATAATTACCTTTGAATTTATAATTTAAACTTGATGATTGTTAGCACAGCATGCTAGGGTTGATTTATTGATGTGATTAATGCTTAATTATGGATGAAACGATGAGTTGCATGATGAGATTAAATGTGAATGAAGAGTAAGTGATCTAATGAGAGCATGATAAGTGACTACAACGTAACATAGAAAAACATGATAAGATTGGTATGAATAGGAGAGTTAGAATTACTTTCATACTTATGATTATTTGATTGTTGGTTGATGTTTGTATTGTGAGTGTGAGTTTGATGCATCATTAGTTACGAGCGTTAGTATTCAGTTCTGATGTGTAGTACAGAGTGAGCTCACCGCTAGGCGCGATGACACGCTTGGAGCTTCTACCAAGTCCGTTTAGGACTCGCCTCTGTTTTTACTCTATTCTATTATATGTTTGTTTTATTTCCTGCAGGATGGGTTAAGTGGCGTTTTATTGGATCCCACTTAACTCGGGCCATTTAGCTAAACAGTTTTCTGGATTAATAACCTCTCGAGGATGAGATCCCTCGAGGATGATTTCGAAAACAAGATCCACCACAAGTTGCCTTCGGGCCTATTATATAAATCCCTTCCCAGGCCTATATATATAATTTTATCGAGTTTTCAGTGAGACGAGAGATGGAGAAACCGACTGCACGTACCATGAGCGGATGCCGTGACAGTCAAAGCGGGCTCTGGATTAGTGCAGCGGACTGTTCCATTCCCGAGGGATCCTGACAACTCTGCATTTGAGTTCCTCACACCCAGAGAACGTGGAGGTTTACGGGTACTGTTTAGTACAATGCATGTCTGGACTTGTGGTTTAAAGGGTACTAAAGGTGACTGCCTGAGAGTACTCGGCCTTCGTGCTCAAGGCCAGGAGAAATATGGAGGTAAGGAGAGGGCTTAGGATTCGAGACCAGAAAATGAAGTAAGAAAATGCCGAGAGAGGCATCAGCAGCAACAGATCAGTCAGTTCGGGATGCTACCGGGTCTGCAGCCCAGTGGCTCCTCAGTAGGTGCCCTTCAGAGTGTTCACGAGGAGTATATGATATTTTCTTTCATATGAGAGTTTGCTCTCATAGCCAACTTGTTATAGTTATTTTATTTTCCGGACCAGTAACACTTGTTACTGACGTGTTTTTATACTATATGTAGGTAATAATCATGAGTTGGAGGAGCCAGCTTGGACGGAGGAGCACTGTTGTCGCTTGCACACATGTCAGTCGATAGAGTGGTTAATATTTTGTTTATAATGTTATTATATTGTGAATGGTGTGACTAAATGCTTGAGACATGATGATGTGACATGATTAAATGCTAAGACAGGATGACATGTTGTGATTAATTGTTAAGACATGATGACATAATGTGAAACATGAATAGATTGCGCAGCGGAAGTGTGGTGGGTTGAGACCCAAGCTTAGAGTGAGTAAATTGTATATTAGATTGTGTGAATAAAGTTGCTTGATATATAGATATATATTTGCATATATGTTTATATATATTATTTTGACAGAGTGACCCTAATTGCACTTTTAGGGGAGACTCTTGTCCGTTTTATTTTAGAATTTTTATTGATTTTGGTCGTAATTATATTGGTGTGTAAATTAGTTTGCATGTCATCCATGTAGTATCATGTGAGGATTCTGTGCATTCATCCATGTATGACGAGTAGTATCTTCATCTTAAGACGCTGAGATTAGATCCGCACGAGTTGGGTTCGGGTTAGCCGACCTAACTGGGGCCTGTAACATGCTAGTTCGGTTCACGAGCATGAGCTGGATTTGGAGTTTTACACTGAGCCCGAACAAGCCGCTCATTGCAAACCTTGCGGGCCACGACTCCTGTTCAAAACCCGAATGCCACTCATCTTTGCCGACAACCCACACCGAGAGTCGGTCAGGAAGTCAGAAGTCGAGGCGGAAAGCAGCAGCCAGTGGCAGAGGTGCGGCAGCGGAGTGGAGAAGGAGGGAGAGGAAGGTGGTGGCAGCAAAAAATTTTTTTATCGTTGGATGGTTTTTGGCCTCTCTCTCCCCCCTCTCTCTCTCTCTCTCTTTATATATATATATATATATATATATATATAGATATGAGGGAATGTTTCCTGTAATAGAGCACAGCCAACATGGCTGTGCTCGAATTTGTTTAGAGCCGTCCGATTGAGATCGGACGGCTCAAAATACCCCAACCAAATCAAAACCCCCCCTCCCCTCCCCTTCCTCTGATTTGGTCCGCCGCGCCCCTCGCCGCGCCCCGCCTCGCTCCGCCCCGCGCCTCCCGCCCCTCCCCCGCGCCCCCCGCCCCGCCGCACGACCCTTGCGCTGCCCCGCGCCCTCCCCCGCGCCCCCGCCCCGCCCCCACCCTTCCCCCCTCCCCTGTTTTCACCCCCCGCCGCGCCCCTCGCCCCGCCCCGCGGCCCTCGCTCCGCCCCGCACCCCACGCCCCTCCCCCCGCGCCTCCCGCCCCGCCCCACGCCCCTTTCTCTGCCCCGCGGCCCTCCCGCCACGCCCCCGCCCCGCCCCACCCTTCCCCCCTCCCCTGCTTTCACCCCCAGCCGCCCCTGCCCCGCCCCGCCCCGCGGCCCTCGCTCCGCCCCGCGCCCCACGTCCGGTTTCCCTCCCCTCTCCGCCCGTTTCGCCCCAACCCCACGCCGGCGTCACCACAGCACCGCCGACGGTGGCGCGAAAAACAGGGGCGGGGGAGGAGGGCGGGTGGAAGGGGGCGATGGCATTTTCGTAATAAAAGTTTGACTCGCTCCCGAGTCAATATTACGAAATAAATATTAAAAATAATTTTAAAAAATAAAATACTGTAAAATAAAAATTTGGCTCACTCTGGCTCGAGTCAATACTACAAAATTGATTTTTAAATTTTTTTTAAAAATACAATACCATAAAATAAAAACTTGACTCGAACCCGTGCGGGATCGAGTCAAGTTTTAATTATAAAATAAATTTTTAAAAGAATAAAATAATTCGGTAATAAAAACTTAGACTCGCTCATCTCTTGAGTCAAGTTTTTAATACTACGAAATAAATTTAAAAAAATATAAAATAATTTTGTAATAAAAAGTTGACTCGATCCCGTGCAGGATCGAGTAAAGTTTTAATTACAAAATAAATTTTAAAAAATAATAATAATTCCTTAATAAAAACTTGACTCACTCCCAACAAGAGTCAAGTTTTTATTAAGAAATTATTTTTATATTTTTTAAAATTTATTTCGTAATATTAACTCTAGTCGCAAGCAAGGGTAGTTTTAAAATAAAAATTTGATTCGGTCCCGACTTGTGTCAATAAGCCCCCACCTAAGTCGGGACCGAATCAAATTTTTATTTTAAAACTACCCTTCTCGAAAAAAATGAAAAAAATAGGGTAAAATACCATAAAATAAAATAATCCATTAGAATTCGATTATTTTATTTTCCGGTATTTTCCTGTACTTTTTAATATTTTTCGGGATTTTTTCTTAATATTGACCCGAGTCATGACCATGTCAAGTTTTTATTACGAAATATATCCTAAAAAATATTTTAAAAAAATACCATAAAATTACAAAATCAATTGCACTTCGATTATTTTATTTTTTGGCATTTTATAGTATTTTTTATATTTTCGGGATGTATTTCATAATATTAACTCGAGTCGGGATCGAGTCAAGTTTTTATTACAAAACTACCCCTGCTCATTTCCATTCATTTTAATATAAATTTTACGAAATATAAAAATAATTTCTTAATAAAAACTTGACTCTTGTTGGGAGTGAGTCAAGTTTTTATTAAGGAATTATTATTATTTTTTAAAATTTATTTTGTAATTAAAACTTTACTCGATCCTGCACGGGATCGAGTCAACTTTTTATTACAAAATTATCTTATATTTTTTAAATTTATTTCGTAGTATTAAAAACTTGACTCAAGAGATGAGCGAGTCTAAGTTTTTATTACCGAATTATTTTATTTTTTAAAAAATTTATTTTATAATTAAAACTTGACTCGATCCCGCACGGGTTCGAGTCAAGTTTTTATTTTATGGTATTGTATTTTTAAAAAAATTTAAAAATCAATTTTGTAGTATTGACTCGAGCCAGAGTGAGCCAAGTTTTTATTTTATAGTATTTTATTTTTAAAATTATTTTTAATATTTATTTCGTAATATTGACTCGGGAGCGAGTCAAACTTTTATTACGAAAATGCCATCGCCCCTTCCACCCCGCCCTCCTCCCCCGCCCCTGTTTTTCGCGCCACCGTCGGCGGTGCTGTTGGTGACGCCGGCGTGGGGTTGGGGCGAAACGGGCGGAGAGGGGGAGGACGGAGACGCGGGCGAGTGAGGGCGCGGGCGAGGGGCGGCGGCTGGGGGTGAAGCAGGGGAGGGGGGAGGGCGGGCGGGGGCGTGGCGGGAGGGCCGCGGGGCAGAGAAAGGGGCGTGCGGCGGGGCGGGAGGCGCGGGGGAGGGGCGTGGGGTGCGGGGCTGAGCGAGGGCCGCGGGGCGGGGCGAGCGCGGCGGGGGCGGCGGGGGGAAGGGTGGGGGCGAGCGAGGGGCGCGGGGCAGCGCAAGGGTCGTGGGGCGGGGCGGGGGCGCGGGGGGAGGGGCGGGAGGCGCGGGGCGGAGCGAGGCGAGGGGCGCGGCGGACCAAATCAGAGGAAGGGGAGGGGGGGGGGTTTGATTTGGTTGGGGTATTTTGAGCCGTCCGATCTCAATCGGACGACTCTAAGCAAATTCGAGCACTGTGCTCTATTACAGGAAAACTTTTCCTATATATATATATATATATATATATATATGGTCGTGAAATAAGATCAATGCGTTGAACAACTTAAACAAGTTAGTGTCAGGCAATTCCCATCACATCAGCTTCTTTCTCTGCATCATCCTAGTTGGTGCCGTCTTTAATTACATCTCCCTACACCATGGCTTTGATCGTTTAACTGCTTACCATTTATTTTTTAGCGTGAAAGAGATTTCGATGGCCTCCTATTTTATAATATCCGATTAGGTATCGAAAAAACTAATATTTTTTAAGCTTGTAACAATATTTTCTATAATTTTTGGAATATATCATTTTTTTCTTTCTCAGTTCCTTATTTCTAAATTTTTCTTTCTTAAATCATAAAAGCTCGAATTAATTGAATAACATTACTTGTGAACCTTATAAAATTTCGATTTTAACTATATTCGAAGGCTACATTAATACTTTTTAAATGCATATGTTTAAGAAGTAACATGATATATTAATTAGAACTTAAGACGAGGAAATCTTGTCCAACCGACAAAGAAAGGCCTTTTTCACGTTACATCTAGTCTCGAACTCGAAAAGCAGATAAAAACAAAGCTATCTCATGTCCCCAAAGAAAAGACCCTTCACCACAATTTTCTTCACCATTTTTTTCTTCAACATATTGAGGTTGTGACGTGTGTTTCTCTTTTTTTGTTCTTTTTCACGAACCCCACGAGGGCTGTCTCAAAACTGATCTGTTGAGACAAATGATGCAAGAGTTTGCATGAGAACATTGATCAAATGAAAGAAGTGGATTCCTATGGTCAAGAGAGTGGACAAAACTACTCAATATATCATGGGTGGTCCATATATAAAAACCATCCAACCAAAATCTCAAACTTCAATTGTTGAGCACCATTCTATTTCTCCACCGTCGAACCATCACCAACTTCACACTATGTACCCAAAATCATAGCAGACACATATAATATATATATATATATATATATATAGGCCGGACCTAGTAAGATTTGCAGTAGCTTGTGAAGAAAAAATATCATCTTTGCTTTCCATGCCGGGTTAAGCAAAGAATCTTTACTTATTTACACTTAAAAAATCAATACCCACAAAAGTGGGATTCCATTATTGTTGTTAGTTGTTTAGTTTAACAAAATTGAGTAGATTCCTAGCTAGAATTTGATGGTGAGCAAAGTGGGTAAAGATTAACAAATGCACAGATCTACCACACAGCTAAAAGTTGTCAAAGAAGCATTAGAGTTAGTGCCATATTCGTTTGTGTATATGCCGTAAAACAAAGGCTACTGCCCGTCCCCAAATTTGTGACATCTTTTTATTTAAGAAAACAAACGTATGGAATAAAGAAAGATGAACACAACTCCAAATATGGTTGAATTGAACACCGATCACAAATGAAAAATCGAAAACTATGCACACAACATTACAAGGAGTAATTGGAAACCACCCAAAAAGAAATTAGAGATCCATCATCCAAGTGATGCCCACAGTGAAGTTTCCACCAAATTCCACACACCGAAAAAGAAAAAAACTCAAGATTCTTTTTGATTTTTTTTACATTAAAAAAAGAGTGATGATAAATTAATAAAGAAAAACACACTGGATTGATTTGAATGGGTTTTCTTAATCAAGAGATTAATTAATTCATTTAAGACAAGATCCAAACCACAAGGCTCAGGCCCAGGCCCAGGCCCATTAGCAACCTGCCGGCGCTCAACTTGTCGGCAGCGGCGCTGTCGTCCTTGTCGGCCGGTGCGGTGTCGTCCTCCGACGGGGAGTCGGCGGGGGCGGCATCGGCGTCGGCGGAAATTGGCGCCTTCTTCTTCTTCGTCTTCTTCCCCGGCTTGGGCGACTCCGCGGCCTCCTCCGGCGCCGGAGTCGGCGCCGGCGGCGACACTTTGAACAGCTCCCTGGGCTTGAGCACAGCGTTGATGGTGTAGACGACGAGCGGGTCGACGTTGACGACGGTGCCGGTGATCTTCGCCTTGTCGACCTTGGTGATGATGGTGACGTCCTCGCCGTCGTTCTGGACGGTAAAGTCGAACTTCTTGGCGCCGTCGGTGGCGAGGGTGTTCATGAGCCCATTGTTGGACTTGAGCATGGCCATGTTCATGTACACCGGCACGCCGTGGTAGAGCAGGCTCGAGGCTTTTCCGTCGGCGGTGAGGTTCTTATAGGCGGGCAGGAACTGTTTCATGGCCTCGTCGCCGGGGCAGAACACGGTGAGCCCCCCGGCGACGTTGGACTGGAAGACCTCCAGCGCCGGGGAGCCATTCAGCGTGTCGGCGAACACCTTGCAGCCCTGTTTGCCGAGGACGGAGGTGAGGTTCTGCTCGGCCGGGGCGGCGGTGGGCGCCATGGCCTCAGGGGAGGTGATGACGTGGGAGACGTGAATGATGGAGATGTTGTAGGGGATCTCAGCGAGGGACTTGACGAAGGTAGCGTCGAGGACGCCGTCGTTGTCCTCGGCCCCGAAGGCCACCTTGCCGCCCTTGAGGTCGGTGATGTTAACGAACCCGGAGGAGCCGGCAGCGTCGCCGGTGGCCTGGAACATGGTGGCGCAGAGGGCGGTGCCGTTGGTAATCTGGTGCAGCTTCTTGGCGCCAAAGTAGTCGAGGCAGACGTGGAGGGAGAGGACGTTCTTGATGGTGGCGACGGGGAGGTGCTTGGTCACCAGCGCCCCCATGGCCGCGTTGTCGAGGGCGAACACCGTGATGGTCTCCCGCCGGTTGATCTCCGGGGCCAGGTGGGTCACGGTCAAGTAGTGGTTGAAGGTGGAGAACTCCGGGTGCTTGGCCAGGATCTTGGTGATGTTGTGGGCACCGGCGCCGGTCGAGTACGCCATTAACAACACCAGCGGCAGCAGCAGCAACCGCGAGATCGGCATTGTGGGCGACCAATAATGTGGGCCGTCGGAAAATGGGAAGGCCGCCGAAGTAGTTGGTGGCGGCGGCGGCGAAGAAGAGTAGAGTGCTGTGGTGGATCAGAGGAGTAGAGGTGGTGAAGAAGAGAGAGTAGGAGACTTAAAAAAGGAGTCTGGTTGGAATAACATGGGACCATAGAAATATTACTATATTGACATCATCATTTATTATTATTCTTATTATTATTATAAAAATTCCAGGAGAAGAATTTTTAACACAAACTCTGCGTGGATATTAAATCCTGTATATGTCATTCATAATATATACTGTATTTGAAATTTTAATAGGCAAAATTATATTTTTATAATAATTTAAAAATTAATGACTTAAAGCCCGGGTGCATGTTTTTTTTGCCAAAAATTTCTTTTTTATCATGTTTTATTTGCCATATTTTTACTGAGAAAATTAAGACAATAACCGATTAATCTTGCACTTTGAAACTAGCATTCTTTTTTAAAACTATAAATATTAAATTGAAGAATTTTAATTATCACCGTTGAATGGTTTGAAAATTTTCGATGATATTATGAAAGTTATCTAAAATGTTTATTTGTCAAATAAAAAATTTTATTAGACGAATTCTATAAAAAATGTGTGATAAAAGAACTTTTAAAATATAATTCAAACTTGCAAATAATAAAAGTAACTTATATTGTTATATGATTGTTCTCAATAATCAATTTTATATAAGTATTGATGAAAATTTATAATAATATAGAATTTATTATATATTAAGACAATTTAAGTCATATTGCCATATATTTATTTTTTGATGTTTATATTTTAATCGATTTAAACATTTTGATTTGGGAAGATCTCTTTTTAAACAATGCTTATGACTTGGAGCTAAGTTTAGATTTTATGTTTTCTTCTTTAATATTATTATATAACAAGTTGTTATAGTAAATTCGGTTGAAAAAAAGTTGATATCATTTGCACAAGAAAATTATTTTTAATAAATATGTATAAACAAGCTAGGAGAAATTAAAATTTATAACAGAAAAAAGGTACGTTAAAAAGTACAACTAAAAAGTTTTTTTATGTTTTAATTTGACCTACAAAATTCTAAATTTTGAAAAATAATAACATAGTGGGGAATAAAATAAGGAGAAATAAAATTTATTAATATTAGTACAATGTGTAAAACCATAGTCCATAGCAAATAAATAAATATTTATGAAAAAGGGTAGTCAGGCAATCACATGGCCAAAAACGTTATTAGTACCTGCCGACACGTTCATGGCCAGGGGCTTCTGCGACGGCATTTTCGTAGTTAAAAAGGTCGAGTAGGGATGATTATTAGGTATTGCCCGGCAATTGTAGCTGCTAACCATGGTTAAGAGGTGGGCCCTGGGCCCGCACTGCAGGAAGTGCCATGCTGGCGAGTGGAGATTGGATTAGATGACGACACTTGTAGGGCGAGGGAGAGAGGGTTGTGAAGTTTGTTACGTTGGCGATCCCCCTCAACGGCCTTCTCTCTTTTATTTATTCACTTTCTCCTCTACTTCTTACGTTCCGTTGTGATTTTTTTAATTTATTGGACTAAAGAGTTATTTTATTTTTAGCCCACCTCCAAATTTATTTTTTTAACCATCGAGTTCAAAATTAATCTATATTGAGCATTGAAAAGCCCAGCGTATTACACACGTTTATTTTGTTTCAAATTGAACTTTAAACCCATATTTTACATAATCGACAATCTCGAAATTAATTTCGAGTTTTTTTTAAATAGTCGCATTATATCTCTCTTTGAGAGATCAAGCATCGAGTATTTAATTGACTTGCAATTAATTGGACTCAAATTTACCATCTAGCTAAAATAAATAAAAAATACGGCTCATACATAAAATTAAAATGAATTGTAATTCACGTCTTAACTAAAGAGCATAGTTTTAAAATATTTTTTTGACTTCAAAAACTCTATGAGTTACTGCACTCTATAATTTTTCGAGTTAGACTTCATAAATAATTTTTCGTTGACCGATTTTATAGCTGACTCTTCCAATCTCCTTGAATACCTTCCGAGTTAAATAAAAAAGATTTAAAAATAGATTATTTTTTTAGTTTAGTTAAATTTATAATTTAAAGTAACATATATAATATATTTATCTATTTCAAATATTAAAGTAAAAATATCTCATAATTTGATATATTTTTCTACTTAATAGATTGTAAAATTATTATAAATGACTCTCGTATGATATAGAATTAACTCCAAGCTAGTTTACTATGCTTTATGGCTTAATGGCTCAAGTTCGAGTTTCTGAGTTTTTATGTTATGTTAAAGAAAAACTTTGTTTTTGCTAAAATTGATGGATGCATCTGTATAAATATTCTCATGATCAATTATATAAATTTGAAACATCTTAACCCTAATTCAAAATAAAAACTGATCGAAAAATGGTCGGATCGGAGGCTGATATTCGAATGCTCAAGTCGAGAGACCATCCCCTATATTGCTATGCATTTGTAGGCAATGTGAGAGTGGAAAGTCATGGGTGCAACAATTTGGCATTAGCTACCAACGAAACGTTGCCAACCAAATTTTTCCTACAAGAAGCGAGTCAGCGTCCGCAACTAACGCCGGTACATTTCACCCATCTTGTCATTTCTTCTTCATTTTCTAAAAGAATTTGAGGATTGCTTGCCACATCCAACTACATTTACCCATTCGAGCCATGATCAAATGGCCTTCATTCTCAATCCAATTAGCAATGCCATTTTGATTAGCTTAATTTTTAAAAATAGTTGATCAAAGTTAAAAATTTATAGTCTATTTTCACTAATATATTTAATCTCATCTCAGTAGGTATTTAATATTTCAAATTGCCCAATAAATTTTTGAGTATGAACTAATTCACAGTCCATCAATCATAAGAAATTTTATCCTAAAAAATTTACTTAAACCACTTCGATAATCCATCTTCTTAATGAGTAAAATCTTGAGTTAAGTTATTTATAAAAGCTCAACATAAGTCAAACCGTGATAAACTTAAGTTATTTTTTCAAAGTGTATAATCTATCTTCACTAATATATTAGATTTTACCACATAAATATTATACATGAGATTAATTTAAGAAATTTCACACTCTTGGAATAACATATCTAAATTACACCATCATCATATAATTTATTTGCTACTAATTAAATGCCTGATCATGCTTTGTCATCTAATAACCATTAATAATCTAATAATAAAGTACTCTTGTATATGGATTTGTTTGACCATTTACATATGCTAGGTTCTTATTAATGAGACAAAGGGATTAATCTACTCTGGAATTTATAACATGAAATATTGGCCTCTGTTAACAACTCAACATTGTTGGTGGGAAAGAATTAATGTAAATAAATACATGTAACATAATATATGGCTTCTCACGAGTTGCTAATTATCACATATAATTAAGAGTATAAAGAGTGTCACATACATGATTGGCCTCAAATATATTTTGTATTTAATCAAGCAAACCTTCACTTGCATGTATTTTGATATTTTGGTTATTGAAATGATCGTCTCTTACGTAAAATATCTACTTACGTAGAATATCTACGGCAACCTCTGCACCAATAAGAAGGTTAGTTAGGCAAATCCGTGAGGGCATGACCAACAGTGAAAGCGAAAGATTGTCGGTGAGGTTGATGGGCAAGAATAGATTTTCTGCCCAGTGAAGAAGAAGCCATACATTGATATATATATATATTAACGAAGCAAGAAGGAGACGTTTAAGCTAACATATTATTTATGTTTTTGATGTGAACATTCATATATGCCTATGCAAATGATGTCATCTTATTTATATAGTTTTTGTTTTTGAGGAATAAGATTAGATACTAGTTTGGTGGTTCTTGGAAAATTAGTTCATGTTGATTAATATATTAAAGTACATCTAAATGTCACACCCACTCTTAGAATTATAGAGCTTAAACAGCTGGTTTCCTTGCGTTGCTCTTGGCTAATGATCTGACGGATTCATACACATAATTGGTGGCTAAGGTGGATTGGTTGTCAATTGTCACAACTATTTGTGTTTGTAGCTCCTTTTGCTCATATTTGGACTCAATCTCTTGAGTGTTGTATGCTTTCGTTTTATGTATCAAGTGAGAAAAAATTTTTAAGTACGAAATGATTTTCCAACTGACCAACATTCTGATTGTGCTACCTGTTTTGAAATGGTCGCAACTATATATAAAAGTTTTGGGTGTTGTGTGCATCACTTTTTTGTATATCATTAATATGATTGTGATTGTGTTTGCGTTTATAGCTATTAGCTGAAAAGTACCAATATACACTGGTTCCCCAAGTTTTTCTTTAACAAGATGAGTTCTTTTGAAGATTGAAGTTAAAGTAGATAGTTGGAGTTTCAAGATAGCAGGAAGAGGAGCTATTTTTTTCTTTTGACAGGATACCTTCCCTCATTTGTTGGCAGTTCTTGTTTTACTTTAAGCATCTACAACTTTTTCCTGCATTTGTTCAACATGGAGGAAAGTCTTTCTCTATTTGCATCAGACTTTGTCTCCTCCTTAGATGATGCTTGATCACACCTACAGTTCTCCTTAAGCTCTTGCGAACCCACTTAAACAAGCATTTCAAGGTTCTCAAGCTCTTTTTTCTTGTCTGCATTTGAGGCCGGGAATCTATACCTGGGAATAGACAAGACCAGTTGCCAAAGATGTGGAAAAGCTGAAAAAAATGTCTCATTCTGATGAATGCAACAGTCTGGAATGTTTCCAATTAGCATTTTAACGTGTAACCTAACTAGCAAATAAACGGAATGGAATTGTTGTTTGTCACACACAAACTAGCTAGCATACATCTTGTTAATGCCTACATGTTTCCAGTGATGGGCTCTGATTTCTCCCAAGACCCATATAAGATTTCCTTATGTAAGTTCTACCTTGGGCATGCACTTGGGCTAGGCCATTGTGGTTGGTATCAAACATGGTTGTGCCCATGCACATTTTGCCCTGTCTATAGCTGGTCCATTTGAAAAAAACTTCAATTTGATCATTCTCTAAAGCCAATAGGCAAAAATGAGCAAGTATGGGCATTTATCTGGCAAAAAAACTCCCTTGAATTGAATTAATAGAATGAGGGAAATCAAATTTGAGCTAAATTGAGCAATGAATTAACAATTCTACATTTGCATATTCATCCTTGTATCCTAAAGTGTACAGAACATATATCTGGATAATACATAGTACCACCTAAATTGAGTCATCCATATAAACTTTCTAGTTTCTTTTTTATTATTTTAGCCATTTTTTATAGAAAGGAGGAATACAAAAATTGCGAATATAAAAGAATAAACAGACTTATAGAGTGTTTGGTTGCATCATTTTCTCCTGTTTTCTTTGCACAACCTCTTATGCTTTTTTATTCGATGTGTCCTACTCCAAACACCCTAACAAACTCTTTTTATTTTTATTTTTATTTTATTAAAAATAACCATGAAAAAAGTATAGCCGAACACTCTCTTAAGGTTTAAGGAGTACAAATGTCTAACATGGCTAGTATATTAGAAAAGAGTCGGACCACAAATGATCTATTAGAGCAATCATCTACAACATTTTTCAAGATAGTTCTCGGATTTAAACCCGCAACTTCTCACAACTTTTATCCAACTTTTTATGAAGAGAACCCACGTTAGGTGTGTTAATTTTTTATGAAATACTAATTTGTGAGTTGAGCTGGCACAAATTCAAATTTATTTACTTAGAATTTCAATCGAAGTTGATTTTTATCTATTCGAATTATATCATGCCAAACCGAGCTAAGTCGAACGATGAATTAACAACCCCATATTTGCAAGGTATAATACGTCATGTTTCACCTACATCAACAAGACAATGAATCTTGGTGAGAGCCGATACATATGGCATGTTCTTACATTATAAACATGTCGAATTATTGAATTGCCACCCTCATCTCTCGATAAAATCAATCCACTTGGTTCCTCTATTCGTCAACCTCGGCCGGTCTGTAGTAGTTGGTCATCTTCTTCCCTATCTGCATTTCCTTCCATGCATGAACTTGATTGATCAAGCATTTGGTGCATGTTTGTGTTTTCTTCAATGGATCATTTGTTGGGTGGACCTCCAATCATGGTCTCACCAAGCTTTTGTTCACTGGTGGTGATAATGTGCAGGTGTCGTCCCTCATCATTAGAGGCAAGACGACAGGTGACCTACCAGCCTCCATTTTTAAGTGCTACAAAAGGTTGGCCACCCCCACTGATCCAGTGGACTTGCCCACTATTGTTTTCATCCACAAACAAGTGTGCATGCCCTACAATATTGGTGACATTTCTGTATCACAATGCAGCTTATCTATCCTTCTTAGTGGAAAGAACGACCAAAGTTGCGTGATAGTCTTTTATTCACCACCAAAGAGAATTTTCGACTCTAAAATAAGATATTATAAATTATATGATTACAGAGAATAAAGTTTCATGGTCTTTTGTCCGCCCTTGGAACCAGCAATACACAAGGAAGAGAATATCTAAAAAATAAAATAAACCACCCAATTAATGACACCGTTGGTTATCGATTCTTATTTACGAGCACAAATTATTGGAAATAATAGATGATCAGTTGCTATGAAATTTATGATAATTTTTCCATAAGGCAAAAAAATTTAAAAAGAATACTATAAGTAGACGAGGTTAATGAGGTTCAACAAATTATCTACTCTTATAAGCCAGATTAGGAAGAAAATTACAAGCCCTCTATTTTTATAATGATGTAAAAAGAAATTTGTGCATGTTTTATTCTCCGTTCAATATTATAATATACACAATTGATTTAATTATAAAACAATACACACACACACACACACTTGTCAATCACTGACATTTAGATTATAAATATTTATTAATATAGTTGAGCACTTAAACATAATCTAAATATACATCATTAGAAGTTAATTTAGCTCAAATGATCAGTTTATTATTACATCACATAAACCAGGTTATTTAATCTAGACATATATAATAGAGGTTTCAAGAAATCACAAGGGCAATGAGAAATAGTACTCCAATATTTTTTTTCACAAATCCAATACATTAAATTAAAGAAGGTAGACTTAGTCTAAATTAACATATCATGAGAGCACAAAGAACATGTATCCAAACTAAGTGCTTAGGTCAACACCCTCCCTTGATACATAGCTTAATATTAAAATATAAAAACCTATTCAATTACAAATTAGGAAAGTGAGTCCTTGCTTACATTGATGCTACCACTTATATACTTTAATAAAATATTTAGTGTGAGATTAGAATATTTCAATGGCCAACATGAAAAGCTAAGGTAGAACCCAAACTTTGGGAATCAACATGGCCATTATTATCTATTATATTATAATTTGTACACTATTGAATATAGGTTGATAAGATTTATGGTGGTAAGATTATTGCTTAATGCTATAGTTGATACCCACCAAATTAATTGGTCATCTGACCAGAGGGGCAAATTATATGGCCAAGGTTGCACTTTGTTGGCTCTTCCCTAGAATTTAATCAACAACATAGACATGCAATTAACATATAAAATATAAATTTATATGAATTTCTAAGGCAGACCTTGAAGACCACAATTAGTTTACAAGTTGAATGTGATTTTTTAAGCATAAAGTTGCAATAAATTTGATCGTTTCATTTTTCTAACAAGGAATATAAGCATAGATTGAAACTAGTGAAAATACTTATTAAAATGTCATATTTCATTTTGAAATTGAGTGAGTGTGTTTTACCCATGGATAAAAGATTACTTTATTGTAATTTTGTTTTGATCAAACGATAATTCACTACTAATTTATTGTCAAGATAAGTCCTAATCTTATTTTTAAATTGATTTCAGGACATGTGATTGTGGTGATTAGATAGTTTACAAGTAAATCTATTTTCAACATAAACACATCATGATTAACAAAATGTCTGATTGAATGATCGACTTAATTTATAAACTAATTAACTTTAGTAATTATATTTTTGAAGACTCATAAAATTAATAATAAGTAAACCTAGGGAGCATGCATCTTTATTCCTGTAAGATAATCAAATTTCATTAAATCACTCTCAATAAAAACAATAATTTGATTTGTACACTTGAAAATATAAGTTGAGAGATAATGTGTAAATCAAACAATTACGAGAGAATATAAAATAAAATAACATAAAATGAAATATAATTAAGTGCCTTATCAAAGACGCTATAAAAAATACTTTGGCGGGTATCAAAATATCGAATAATTAAATATGAATAATTATTTGTCTAATATATATATATA
>JAURVB010011060.1:0-15843 GCA_033002965.1 Piper betle
AAGCCTCTCATGCTAAACATCACACTTACTAACATGATACATATAATTACTAGAATTATAAAAGTTTAATATTACACCCTCCATAATGTTCAACTTAAACAAATTGTCATTAACACAACCTTCACCAACAAACACATTGTTCTAAAAATTAATAACTTTACTAGACTCAAAAACTAATTTAAATGCTTGTAGATTGAGCAAGCTCTCACTAATCAAGTTTTTTCAGATTTTTGGTATATGATGCACATTTTGGATAGTAATTGAATTCCCAGATGCAAACTTCAAAATTACTCGCCCTACTCCATGCACTCTAGCATTAGAGGAGTTGTCCATCACTATTACTTTCTCTTTCATTCTCTAGTAGAAAGAAAAGGAAGATAGATATATTGTACCGAACATGGACATTATCGCATGTATCTATGTACCAACAAAGAAGAAGAACTAGCAAAATTAATTTAAAAATTTGTTATGACTAACCTTGTGCTACTCAGTCCGGCTTCACTAAAACCGGTTGTAATAACATTAACTTGTAACAATATTAACCAGCGAAATGCCCTACTATGTTACACACATAACAAGTTTTATCACTCTTTTGCTTTTTTCACGGAGCATCTTTCTTAGTGTTTGAGGTTTCACCCTTTTTGAAATTTTTCCTCTTTAAATTAGGCTTTTTACTTTAAATAACATTCGCATTCGGGTCAAACTCACTAGTAGTAGAAGCATGGAATTTCTTATTTTTCTCTTTATGTTTCTTTTCAATTTAAATAAAATACACCAAGTCATCTATTGTCAAAGTTACTCTTTTATGTTTGAAATTGAATATAAAATCATTCCATGAGGGAAGAAATTTGCCTGCAAGGGCTGAAACTTGTAGTATTTTATCAATTGAAATTCTTTTTACTACAATTTTGGCTATAAGGTTTTGAACTTCATGTACCTCTCATGTACAAATTTTTCCCCTACTATTTTGAAGTCAAAGTACTATCCCACAATGTACTTTTCATCCCCTATATCTTCTTTTCTATACTTTTTTCTAAGGACTCAAACAACTCCTTAGATGAATTAGTTTCACAGTAGAGGTCATACAATTTATCATCAAGAGCACTTAAAATTTGTCCATGACAGAAGCAATCATCCTTCTTAAATTTTTCTTTACTTGCTATTCTACAGTATTCATGATCATTAATATTGTCCTCAAACCCAAGATAAGTATAGAAAATTTTCATAGTTTTCAACCAAAAAACATCCTTTTTGCCATCTCTTAAAATCCTTTCCAATAAATTTATCATGCTTCATAGTTTTATCAATACCCATCATACAAATTCCACAAGTAATTTTGTATTGAAATTGTTGAAAAAATATTAGAGGGATTACTGAAAACTGTACACTTGCTAGAATAAAGTCATAATAAATACATAAGTTGATGAAGAAAACTCGAATCCAAGGCTCATACTAAACGTTTTTTTCAATACAAAACTATTACTTTCTATACTAGGGTCTCTTATCGGTAATTTGTGTGCAAGACATATTGAATTTCTTTCCCTACGATTGTTGCAAGTAGGAAAGTATGCACCTCCAGTCAGGCTGCAAGATCATTTAAGAATACTCCATCAATTCAATTTTGATTGTCTAAAAACTCTAAAAATCACAAAAAAAGCAAGGGAAAGAGATAAAGAAGGATGGAAAAAACGTGTAAAAAGGCACCCCCTTTCAAGAAAACACAACTTAAAATAGAAAAAAAATGAAACGGCATGTTTCAAATTCGATTTGAGCACCCAAAATAGCCCCTCGAGAGTGCTAACTGCTAGAACTTAATTTTGTTCCGGCGCCTCGGCACTAGACTAGTAGCTAAACAACAAAACCCAACAAAGTTTATGGGAAGAAAGTCTTCTATTTTTAAAATTTTTTTTCTAACACAGAAAAAAATAGTAGCTGAAAAATATTTTACACGTCCAAATAGCCTGCAATGCAATCAAATATATACAGTACGTATTATTATTAGCAGCAATTTGATCTTGCGGTCAATTTTGAACAGTCTAAGCTAGAAAGAGAAAAGGAGCAGTTATCCACAATTAGTGGTGTAAATTAACTTCGACTAAAAAAAGGATGATTTACTCGATGGAATTTGGATTCCTATTTACTGCTATGCCAATTGATAACTTTAAGCACCTTGAAAAAAATATGATAACTCTAAGCATTTAATTTTCTCCTTCCGATTTTACATGCAATAGCAAACCTTCATTTGGCAGCAGTTTGAAGATATTGAAGATGAGGACCTATTGACAAAACAAAACAAAATTAAATAACGCCGGTGTTTGTCAATGACGGCCATGATGCTTCTTAATTTGTGATGAGCAAGGAAGCTTCTCACAAGAAACTCAGATTGTTCTTCCATGTGAAATATGGATTGCATGAGGCCGGCCGGCACTATTGGCAAAGATATGATATACAGTCGGCAATTTCGTCACCAAAGTGCGCACTATACTATGTATTCATTTTATTTGACTATGGAATGGTACAGGTTGTCGAGCCAACGAGACAACGAACTAATAATTCATGAATTGTATTCACATATGATCCAAGATTGCGTATTTCACATACCATTAATGTACATGTTTATTAAGATTGATATTGATACTATAGGTCAACTATGAACGGTGGCATGAGGTCATTGATCCAAGTTGGACGATTCTTGCAGCCATCACTCTTGTCGTCCTTATATAAATAAACTTTACAATTAGGCCCTTAATCCATGATGATATCCATAAAACGAGGTTGGGTTATGTCACTGGATAAGTAGGTGACGTATGTATGCGCTAAGAGAACAAATTGGTGGGTGCTTTGTTTGCCCAAAACTTGTCTTCATTATATCGATCGTCACGTATTTGGAAGCATTCAAATTGTAGCTCAAAAAAACGTATAAAGTCAAGCTTTGGCGTGCACTCGTGGTGGCTCCCACGGCTCCAAGGATAACACCTTCCCAACGTGTTCATGACGTAGGTACTTAATTTTGATATAATTGTCATGTGGATGTAATTAGGTGACCTAAGAATCGCAAAATAAAGGAAAAAGATTATGTACTTAGGCATCAGCAAACTTACTTGATATTGTTTTTTATAAAATACATATATAAATAATAATTATCTAGTTATTAATTATTTAGCAAGGACCACAACTACTACGATTAACTGGGTTACTCTCAAATTAGTCATATATTTATTAACAAATGTAGTAAGATTCAATTTATTAATAGAATCGTTTATTGATCTTCTATTTCAGTTAATCATTTTGAACGGATGATTTAGATCATTAATTTGTACTTGCATTACACATAAAATTAGAGTTGACCTAAAATCACATTAAATGGAGAGCTAGATTAGACGTACACAATTAATTTGTATTTTGATTGAGTTATTACATTAATAAATTCAAATTTTGATTAATAGTATTGTTACTAAAATTTTGAAGGTCATGCGAGTTGCTTTAAGATCTCAAGATTGCTCATCCTAGTTGTTTCGAAGATCTCAAGAGTAGAGTTACCGAGTCTTAATGCATAATGACGTAAACATATTTATAATATATGTAAGGGCTTATACTAATGTGGTCCGGTTGACCTGCCAAATATTGTTTTCTTTCATTATTAGCAATTTAGTTTTGAGGGGCAAGGATTAGTCTTTCCACCGCGTGTTTGTTTTTTATCGTCCGCCGGCCAACTTGTCTTCCTGGTCCATTGCATTAATATTGAATAGTGCTTACAAAAATGCACATAATATAGCTCACCGGCGCAAGCAAGTGTGAGATGCATGCACATGCATGTATGTATGTATATCTTCCCAATTGAAAAAATCTCTTTGTACAATAAGAAAAGCAATCGATTATTTTTTTCTTCTATACTTGATAAAAAAAAACTTTTAATAGAATATTTAGGCGGGTTGGCTGTGTGATTTGGTTGAGCACCTTTTCTAGAACAATTAGTGCCCGTGTAATTGAACTTTTTAACTAATAAGCCATTAAAAGGATATATTTGATGATGCGAAAACTCATTAATTCTAATAACAATGAAATTAAATATTATACATATAGGTCCCATAATGTAAGATTTGAGGCCCTAACTCAAAGGCAATCCCATCAATTTAGTTTCGCAATGAAAATCCCCATCTATAACTTGAAAATTAGGCATAAAACCTCTTTAATTTTGTGCTGCCTTTAACCAAGGGTTTGGATTCCCAACATCTAGACCAAAGTGGATGTCGGCTCTGGATTTAAACCAATGGCCTGTGGGCACGTAGAAAAACAAGTTGCATCTTCTAAACAAGCTTATCGCAAAAAACCCAACCCCCGCTTTCGCCACCGAATCAAAATCTATCAACCAATAACGATAGTCCCGTAATGAAATCCACCAGTCTCCGACCTCGGCTGACGTCACCGCAGATAGCATCCCCAGACCCACCACGTAAACTGACGGCAATGGGACAAGTGGCACGTCCGAGCGAGCGAGGAGGGGTCTGCTCGCGTCATCGCACGTCATCTGACAGCACTCCGCGTGGGCCCGGTCCCCAACCAACGCGGTCCCAACCACATGTGCCACGTGTACGTATGACTATAAATAGACCTTGCCGCGAACTTATGAATTCGCAAGCTCATCACCTTGCCTGTCCGTTTATTTCGGAGAATGCAAGATGCTATACCTTACCGTTCGTGGGCCAACATGACGGCCCGGCCCGGACTGGCGCGGCCGAAGTCGGAGGAGATGATCAAGGCGGCGGAAGGGGGCGGATCGCCGGAAACGGTGAAGATCTTGGCGGCGGAGAATGCGGTGCTTGTGGTGGGACGGCGAGGGTGCTGCATGTGCCACGTGGTGAAGCGGCTCCTTCAGGGGCTGGGTGCCAATCCGCTGGTGTACGAGGTGGAGGAAGAGACGGAGGCGGCTGCGGCGGTGGCCGAAGGGCAGTTCCCGGCCGTGTTCATCGGGGGAAGCTAGTGGGCGGGCTGGAGTGGCTCATGGGGGCGCATATTTCCGGGGAGCTTGTGCCGGTTTTGAAGAAGGCCGGGGCCTTAGGCTCTAATTTGGCTAATTTTGGTCACGTCAGATCTGTTAATTACTCTCTCTGATCTGCCCCTTTGTTTTTTTGTTTCTTCCCCTTGCTGAGTTTTTACTATTTTCTATAACATTGAAAGGTGAAGTCACCGTTGATGATACCTGGTCTTTTTAATTTTGCCCTTCGTTTTCTTGTCTTTTTGGTAGGATTGTATATGTCAAAATGATGTAAGGATGATGGTCTCTGTGGTGTTGAGACAAATCAAATAATTTTAATCGTAAGTACTATCTTCATCTGTTAACATAAATTTATAACCATAATTGCATCATTCATCCATCTAAACCAATTCAATAGATTATTTCTCATGCTCCACGTTGAAATAATTTGGTAGGCCGCATCAATTGGGTGGTAGGTGCTGTACACAACTGACAATTGAACCTGACCGGCAAATGGTCGTGGGCACAAGATAATTATTAGCACCGCATACAGGAAATTATTATGGGAAGGGTGACTTTGCGTAGACTTGTCAAATTATACAAGCTGTATGGAAATTTCTTGACCCCGCCGTCAAGGTATCAAGATGGATTGTACTCAAGCTGAAAGGGGCAATGGAGTGCTCGAGGATGTGATGGTTAGGCGCAACGGGTTAAGTGCTTAATCGTTTCTTTACCGAACTTGAAGATAATTTATTTTTAAAAAATTAATTTAATTTATTATTAATGTATACAACTGAAGACTATTAATACAGTTGTGAGATATGTTCTAATTATTTTAAAATATTATCTTTTATTTCTTATTAATAAAAATTTTAATTATTTTAGAATATTATCTTTTATTTTTTATTATTTAAATTTTTACTTTTTTATTATAAATAATATTTGTTTTGAATCCTTTAATATTTTTTTATCATAATTAGGATTTGGTTTGAATTCTATTGCAATTTGAATTTGTTTTGATTTTTATTACAATGAAAATTTGTTTTGAATTCTACTGTCATTATAATTTATTTTGATTTTTATTGTAATTATAATTTGTTTCGAATCTTCTAATGATGCATCTTACGAATTAGCGACTAGTTTTAATATATACGATAGCATCGATAAGTTTAAAACAAGAGAGCTCACAAACTATTTCTCTCTTCAAAACATCATCTTGTCTGGAAAAAAATACAACAAATCCAATCATTTTGGTCAACATAGAAGCACCAAATTCCCATATGCTTGTCAACAATATTGCAGTAAAATTTCCAAACATTTCGATTAACAGAAACACAAAATAATCTTCTACAATAATAGTTCTATTTTTCAACTGGGTATGGTTGATTTTTACCAAAAAATAATAAGAAGAATTTTGATTTATGAAACGATTATCTTGACAATTTCATGGCTATAATTAATTAATTAATTAATTAATTTGATGTCGTCCACTAACATTCCAAACGGTTGGTAATCCGTAATTGCAGCCTAACCCTTTATTGGGCCGTGATACCATTACAGGATAAGATGGATATTGGCCATCGCGGCCCATCGAAGCCCATCGAAGTCGGCATTGCTTGCTCCACGCAAACCAATCGTCTCTTCTTCCATGGCGATCGCCGATCACTCTTCCCGCCAAGTGGAAGATGAGAAGCACGAAGAGAAGACGTCTGCTCACAATCGCCGCCTCCTTCTTCCGAGGTCGCTTCTCAAATCTCTCTCTAGCTTTTTTCTTATTATTATCACATTACATGTGCACTTTAGTTATGTGTTTGGTGCTTGACTTGAAAGCATTAGCTTAGTCTGTTTGAAGTCTTTTGGTCGCTGTTTGGCCCGCGAATTTTGGATTTTAAATGTGGCGGGAAGTTCAGGTTTCTATTTGGGCTCGTTTTGTTGATATGAAAGCTATATAAAGTGTATAGAAAGTGTTTAAGTGGTTCCACAGTAAAAATTCTCTAGCTTTAATGTATATTATATGTAAAAAATAACCATGCTTTCCTCCAAATGGTCTCCTATATGAAAAAATTTTCTTTTTTGTTTTTTCTTGCTAAAGAGGCCACTTGGCATATATTGAATATATACATACATTGAACATATGTACTTTTTTTTCCAATTAGACCACTGGAAATACATTGAATGTGTATACATTGAACATGTGGACTAATTTTTCTTCTAATGTTGATCACTTAAAATTTGTATAGATTTTACATTTCTTTCATGCCAACCAAATGGCTGAAATGAGATAGCACATTTTGAAGTTTGACTGGGGGCATTAACCTAGTCTATGTTTTTCATGTTGTGTTTTAGGATTTCTAGTATTATGTTTTGATTTAGCTGAAATAAAATAACAATACCTAAGAGGCTGACAGTGGGTAATAATCACTGTCTGATTACTGTTTCCCGCTCGAGTTTATATTCTACATACAATGGGACGTTTATCATGTGGCATTTTTTGGGCTTTCTAGTATTTAGGTTCTGTGTACCTGATAACTTACTGTAAAATGAGACAGCATTTGAATCGCTTGGTTTTTTTATGATGTCTAAGGGTAAGGAATGTGTGCAGTTCATGTTTTTTTCCTAGTAGAACATTGTATTGTGTTGTGCAATTGCCAATTGGATTTTGGGAACACTGCATTTTTTAAGTGGCTGAAAGACTCTACTTTTTCTTACATCTCTTTATGATAAACCATATTCTATCAAAATGACTGATCATTTCTTTATACCTGATCTTTTGGAGCAGATTTTTGACTCCTCAATAACAGTAGACCCTGGCTATATAATATCCCTTATCAGAGGGCTTCTTCCATGTAGTAAAAGAAGTGAAAATGATCTCAATAAGGAAGATAAAGTTGACAATGTCTTCAATAAGAATTTAGACAATGGATTGCACCAGGAAGCACAAAATGAGCTTGTTAATGGTCCAGAGATACCACTGTTGGAAGATAAATGGGAGGATAATGGCTGCTTTTTGTGGGACCTTTCTATTGATGAAACTCATGCAGATTTAATGGTTTAAAACCATTTTTTATATTTGATTTTATGTTCATTTTCTGTCAAATTTATAGAACCCTTTTTTTGTTTTATTTTATGTGTTTTTTAAAACAATTCTCTGACTCCAAGGACATGCGCGACAATCTTTGTACAGTTATGGGCATGAATTAGTAAATTGAATAACAGTCAATTATCTTTGTCATCAGTTTGTACAATAAAAAACAAAAAGACAAATGTCTGAGAAGTGTTTGATTTAATATCCATTTCCACATAGAATATATTGCTTACCATCATTTTGCTGTCAGAGTAGAACTTTCTGTCATGTATTCAATTGCAAGATTAGTGACTGAAAAATATATCTGTACGTGTTCTCCAAATGCAGGTGGAAAATTTTATACTGGATGTTCTTCATTCAACACTAGCTGTTACAAGTTCAATGCGTATTAGGGTAAACAATATTTACCAGAATCACCTTTTCAATTTGTGATTTTTACTTAATGGTTGTTAACTTGCATCAATCTTTCTCTCCAAGGAAATTTGCATTGGTATTATTGCTAATCTGGCCTGCCACGAAGCTCCAATGAAGATAATTAGTTCTAGACATGAGTTGATTGATGCAATCATTAAGCAGTTGTTCTTGGATGATTCACCATGCCTCTCTGAAACATGCAGGTAATGCATAAATGAGACATTCTCTAAGTTGTTGTGGTCGGTTTTCTTTGTATATCTTTGTTCCCTTTCCGCTGAGTAATGATTAATGTTTTCTTATTTTCTTTTTGCATCTAATTTCAGTTAAAACTTATGATATTTTAATCTTCTTTTCCACTTGCCATTTTCTTGAATTCTTTAACTGAAACTGTATTAACTCGGGAATTCATCCAAATAAAGCTGGGAAGTTTTCATGATGAATCTTTTTTATATCTATAGCATCCTCACACAGGTTATTGACTTTGGGTATTCAAGGTTGTGGAACTGTCTACTGGGCCGTAAATTTAAAATCAGAACATGTTCTATCTCGTATCATATGGATTGCTGGAAATACATTGAATTCTCAGCTGTTAGAAAAGGTATTTCATAAAATTTTTGCTGTTTCTGATTTACATTGACCATCTGATAATATTGGATATTTGAGATTGATTTGTCTCCGCAACCCCCCTTTGGGTACCAGGTGGATGAAGAAGAAGAAAACTTTTAATCTCCTTTTTAATTATCAATAAATTTATGCTTTACTTTCCTTAGGTTGTAGAGAAAATGGAGACAAAACCAACCAAAAGATGGTTTTTTTTTAATTGTCAATATTTTTTCTCTCTGTGGTTGATCGAAAGTGAATTCCTGCAGTGTCTTGAATTTTTGTTGGCTATCTTGTAAAATGAAAATGGTGAAGTACATGCTGTCCTTCCACCTCTGATGGGCGTGGGTTTGCCAGTCCTTTTGGTTAGCTTGTTGTCAAGTGAGATGAGCAACTTAGTTGATGAGAGAAAACCTGAAAGGTGTCTGTTATTTTTTACCTAATGTTAAGGGAAGAGCAAACTTCTTTTTGTATTGGCCCAAACCTTTTCCAGATACAACATTATGATGGAACATTTATCTTTTCTAGCATGAGTGACAAAATTTAGTACAATTAGCATTTCCTATTGTCAGTTTCGGAGGGTGATGGAAGGCTTTCTCATCTCTGTTTTAGATGTAAGTCTAATTTCTGAAGCACGAACGATTTCCAAAGTGGATGATTTCTGTCGGGATTTAATTTTGAAATTAGAGGCAACATCTTTGTCTATTAGATTCAGTTTCATTTGTGATTCTTTCCTGACATTCTTTTACATGT
Organism: Piper betle; assembly: GCA_033002965.1. Taxonomy (NCBI): domain Eukaryota; kingdom Viridiplantae; phylum Streptophyta; class Magnoliopsida; order Piperales; family Piperaceae; genus Piper; species Piper betle. The sequence goes on from JAURVB010011060.1 coordinate 9,828, forward strand.
TGCAGATTTTCTATTGTTGATTTGATCTTATGTGCAATTGAGGCCATTTCGGTAACTGACAGATTTTCACAAGTTATATCTTCAAATGAGGAGCTTTCTTCCATTCTCCTTGGACTTGTCAAGCTTTCTGACAAGAGCGAGGTTGCCAATAGTGAGATAGGAGTTCATGGAAGTATGCCATGAGTATCTTGCATGAAAGGTTGATGATTTTTTTTTCTTTTACTTTTTGTAGGTTGGTTCTGCTTGCGTTATTGCTGTGGTCATACTTGCAAATATCTTGTCCATAGAGCCAGATCTTGTGCTTGTGCTGTCAGAAGTTAGTTATTTAGGCTTTTATTTATTGACAAATCTAGATTTCTTCAACTTTCGCTGTTAGTGACTTCTTATATTTCTTTGTAGACTTTATCTTTCTACTCTTCATTTTACATCTGATGATTCGCAAGCTCAAAGTGCATGTTGGAATGTCTTGGCAAAAGTGCTTATCAAAATTGAAGACAGTGATCAATGAAACATTGGCAAACATGCAGTCGCATTATGCAGTTTTATTGAACAAGTAAGATTTAATTATGGAGGATGTTTTCGATCACCATACAGATGAACCCACTGATGCTGAGAAGGTCTTCAATAATACTGCCAAGGGGACAAATTCACGGACGACATCTGTATCCTTGTTTATGAAAGAAGCACCATCTTCATGCCAAATAAATAGTAGCTAAACTAACAATATTTCTGCTTGCAGTTCCTTTAGACTATTAGTGCAATCTTTAGTATCAAAATCGTTGAACTTTTTAAGAGTGTTAACCTGATATAGTTTTCTTTGCTCAGCCAATATTTGTGAATAATGTCAATCAATTGTTTTCTTTCACTTGGGCAACAGCTGGCCAAAATTGCAAGTGTCATAGACAAGGTAATCTTATCAAGGGCAGAAAAATCAAATGAGGATTTGGATCTGAGAGATGAGGATGGGAAAGCTCAGGAATTACTTGGATACTGTCGGAAGCTCATTTAATGTATTTTCTATGGAACCAGGTGTGGATACATTTTTGCTTGAATTGACCTTTCCCATTTCATATATGTTCATTAGCAATCGTCTAGAGTCTGTATGTTTCTGGTGCACAAAACTTTGTTGATTCTGATGGGGACACTTGTTAATTGTTAGATTTATTTATCATGATTATGTTGTCTATGGTTCAATGTGTCTATGACTATATGACCAATCTCCTTGAAACTTTTGAAGAAATTTTCGAGCCCAATACCTAGAAAACCAGCCTTCCTCTCTATGATTGAATTCGACTTGTCCATCCACTTGTGCGTTGAGTCGAATAATATAGAATAACCAAATGTATGCTTCGTAGCATGTAATGTCGAGTTGAAACATGTAGGGAGGAGCACCACCACCTCGAAATTTCTACTCTTTTATTATGCTTTTAAGGACATGCATTACATTGTTGTCCTCACAGAATAGCTTCTTTGTCGGTGGACTTGTCATCTTCAAGGTGGGTTCCTTTAAATCCCATTTAAGATAGAATATTTTCGACTGATTCTTGAATGAAAAAATCATCCTTCTAGACGGGGATGCAGAGCGTCTGCACTGTTGATGATTGAGATCATCGTCATGGACAGTGGAGACGCTTGGCGTCCCCAACAGCGTCCCTCCTGGGCGACGCCAAAACCCGTTCTTCAACGTAGCCTATGTTCTTAAGGAATAGCCCAGATATTTCCTTCCGGATGCAGCAAACATATGACCAGCCGCGTCTCTATGGTCCTCTCTCTCTCCCTCTCTCTCTTTTGCATGATCGTCTTTTAGAGCTAAAGAAAATTGTAGTGCGACCCACCGCATGGCCACAAACGACAAAGATTCTTCAGACGCTCCGTCACCTGCACAGATCTAGAGAGACAATTGTCGAAGATGGTCATCGTTAGTCAACGGGAACAGGCATTTGCCGCTTCTTTTTGCTTGCTTGTAGGATCATGGTGCTGGGAGCTTTGAAGAACGCTAATTGTCCAAACATAAAGACCCAATAGGTATTGCATGAAAAGACAGCACGTTGAATAAAATCAACACCGGACCAAACATATCCATGCAAAGGATGCTAATTTCACATCTGTGCCCCTGGTTTTGGCTTTTCGTGGGTTGTTGAAGGTGAAACTTTAAAGCTAAGCATTGGAAGGGATGGAGCGAGACAGGCGGCCAATTACTGGCTTCCTTGTGCTGTTTGATCGCTGGTGTATACCCGATGGAGAAAGAAAAACGGGTAAATTTTGATATATATATATATATATATATATATATATATATATATATATAAAATGTATGTTGTATAGTTAACTAATGAGAAAAACTTGTTTCAACGGCTTATATGCCGTTTTATAACTTGTAGAGAAGCTTCTCTTGTGGTTTTACTGATGATGAGATTGAATATATAATAAAAAACATACATATACTTAATAGAGTATTTCAGACGAATTTTCATGTTAGTTACAGTAGACATGATGCCTTTGGTTGAGCTGCTTGAATGTTTCAAATAGGGCGGAGCTTAGACCCATTATAAGTTCACGGGCTCGGCATATTCTGATGGAATGAAACCAACAAGAGGAAGCACGTTTATCTACAAGAACAAATTATAACCTGCACGGACCATGACAACGTCATAGTTTGCAGCATTTTTCCAAGTAGAAACAACCCAAGAATAGTCAATTTACATTAAAAAAATCTAGGTCACTAGTGCATTTCATTTGTCACTTGACAGCTTTTATGTTTTTTACTACAGTTACTGTACAGTTACACTAGTAAAAAATTTAAATACAATGCTCTAATTAATATAAGTTTTATGCTCTAATTTAACTACATGTAGGAATCATCCTTTCTCTTAAAACTTATATTAATCAGAGCATTTGTATTAAATTTTCAAATACACATGTTAACTTTCAGATGGATCGCGTATGGTCTAATTAGACGTCAAGATCTTATCTTAAACTGTAGAACTTAGAACTTTGTGGTACAAAAGACAGCAGCAAAAAAACGTCTTGATCTCTGTGTAAAAACTAAAAAGAGCTGCAAAACCAGGTAACAAACGAACACATCCTTAGTGACAAGCCTTTGCTTTTCCCAATCTATGAATTCTCCCTTTCACACATTTCGATTAGCTAGCTTTGATAAGTATACTAGCTAATTTACAAGAACACTCCTATTTTAAACAAAAAATCAGAAGATTTGCAGTAGGAATCTTAATTCTGATCCGTGTGAGTTGTATGCTGCTGGGGAAAAAAACGCATTGACACTGCCGCATGCTTTGTCAGGGTGAAGAATAGTGAGAATATTCTCAGGCGCCAAGGTTCATACACTAAGCTCCAAAAACCATGGTTAGAATAAACTCCAAAAGCAAAGCAAGGCATCTAAGTGTGATTAGAGTATGATTAAAGGCAATGGGAAAAAGTCAGCCCTCTATCAGACATCCCAATCTTCCAAAAATTCACTGTCCGCTTCACTCTCTTTTACATTACCTCTTCATCAATCTTCTTCTTACTAATCAGCTTGTTCAACATATATATGCAACTCTTAATTTGGATCACTTTACTAATTAATTAGATTAAACTTGCCCAGATCCTAACATTGGTGATCATATAACTTAATATATTGCTTAAACACATGGTGAAAATTACAAGGATAATATAACAATCGCAGCAATATTATGTAGACCTTCAACATAGCTGTCATTTGACGTCCCATGGAGATTCACTGGTCAAATATATAGTCTGATGACATATTTTGGATAGAGTGAGACATCATATTGCTATTATATTGTGAATTGATTGTACACATAGGGCTGTCGTCAAATAATTGCCACTTTTACGTTTACACAAGCTTGCTTTCACGTTGCAAAATTGAAAGGTAATGTGCAGACAAATGTCATTAGGTAGTTAATTAATTAATAAGCCAATTTTGTGACCTTCTTCTTGTAGTTGTCAACCAACAATTCCAAATAGCATCGCTTAATATATATAGAAAAATCAGAAAAATTGTATGTCGATAACGTCGCTGTCCAAATAGCATTCTCCGACTGTCATTCTCTTTTGTTCTGTTTCTTAATTTGAGCTCTCGACCAAACGCCCTTCTATTTTATAAGCACCGAGGCCTTGCATGGAGACAGACATCTTACGTACAAATTGAAACTATTCCTTATATGCTCTAAGCATAGTTTTAAAGTTGGAGGTCGGACTCAACTTCATTGCTATTAGAGTTCTCTTGCTTCTATAATTTCTTATACATCATGTGGAACGGTCTTTGCTTCTATAATTGGTGTTGGAGTTACAATGAAGTATTGAAAATATGGTTTTACTAGTTAGGAGATCATCACGAAAATTTACAACCTTTCAACATCAATTTTACGGGGAGATTTTGCATTCAAATGAGGTGATAAAATACTGGGAATGTGAAAGAAAGATGCTTTCCATAAAGCGGCTTCCATCTTTACAAAGGTTCCACTAATTTTGAGGGAAAAAATAACAAAAATGAATCACAAATGTGCCTGCTCTTTAGCTTTCGAGGCGATGGGATATACATGAACATCGATGTAGAGGCCCCTATATCAAATTAAAGCTGCTGGAATCTGCTGTAAATCAACTCTTGCCGCTGTTCTTTTGGCAGATTATAAAGAATTGATCATGAATCTATATACAAATCAACTATTTTCATTATTCTCCAACATTAGTCAATAAGGCTGCTTTAAAGTTATAACCATGCACAATGTTGCTATGCTTATAGAAATTACATATCACTAATATGAACTAACTAGGATTGTATGTATCTCCACAGCATGCATGCATTATTCGATTTAGCCTATTTTATGAGCCAATCTTGATGGTTTTCAGGTCAATTAATTAAAAGTTAACTAGTAATTTTCTTATTAATAGGCCATTAATTAGACAACTTATAAGATTAATGTGAATAACCAACTCATCATTATGATCAACATATATATTATAAACTTTGACCTGTAGGGCCACATTCATGTTAGCCGCTTTAATCAACTATTGCATAGATGATTATCAAGATGGATGAAGGATGATAAGTTTGTTAAGCCGGAAATTACAACATGTACTTATTTAATTTTTCCCATGAAGAGTTAAAACTATATTGTACTTAATTATAAATACTCTTGACGCTATGACCAATATTGGAATTTGGGAGTTTTAAAATAACAATACACACATACATTTTTACATACATAATTTGGAGTGGACGATTTGTGTGTATCATTTATCAAACAAATAATTAAGATGCTTTCTCTCTCTCTCTCACACACACAAGGTGCATAGTTCCAAATTATGCATCCCTTCATGATAGTTCATACAGCAATCAAAATAAAAAGTAGAGGAAAAACCAACAAGCAGCAAATTATGGGATAATCATTTCATTTGGGAAAGTCAAAGAAGTAGCTTTTCTCCAACCTGGTCATATGTGTCATCATCACCTTTGTCCACTATTAATTTCTTTTACACGTTGGCATCCCTGAAGCCTCCAACCTTAACTATTCGCCGCCATCCCACCCCGCCACCCCTTCACCCCCAAAACACAATATATTATTCTCATCAAAAGCAGCTCATGAGTCCCAGTGAAGGAATGCGAGAGATAGAGTGAGAAAGAGAACAAACTATACAAAAGGGCATTTGAATCATATAAGGCAATCATCCTCTAGCTAAGGACTGCTTATATTAACACCGAAGCTAGCCAAAAATACACAATTTCATTTACTTACCATTTCTTATTCCTATCTGTTTCACTTTCCTCATCCCCCATCTTGTGCGTGCGGCTTCAAAGTTTCTACCTAACTCTTGTTTGCCTTGATCATCTCTAATCAAAACAGCTAGAAACAAAGATATATATCTATATATATATATCATCATGTTGGATCAGACATCAACTATCGCAAATACTACCCTTCCTCAAATCCAAATAACAAGTGGTGTTGATGATCCTATGAATCCCCCTCCGGCCAAGAAGAGAAATCTCCCG